>NW_025565506.1:0-37500 GCF_020424385.1 Procambarus clarkii | reverse complement strand
GTAATTGGCCTGTTATGTTGGACATTGTCTTCTGTGTTGGTATCGATATGTTCTTGTCTTGTCCTTACTCTCATGGTGGGTAGAGTAAATAGTTCCGTGATTTGGGTGTTCATGGTAGGTCGCTCTATTCTTATGTGAATTTTAGGCAATTCATACATACATACATACATACATACATACATACATACATACATACATACATACATACATACATGCATACATACATGCATACATATGTACATACATGCATACATACGTTCATACATGCATTCATACATGCATATATACATATGCATACATACATACATACATACTTACATACATACATACATACATACATACATACATACATACATACATACATACATACATACATACATACATACATACATACATACATACATACATACTTACATACATACATACATACATACATACATACATACATACATACATACATACATACATACATACATACATACATACATACATACATACATACATACATACTTACATACATACATACATACTTACATACATACATACATACATACATACATACATACATACATACATACATACATACATACATACATACATACATACATACATACATACATACATGCACACATACATGCACACATACAAACATGCATACATATACTTCCAGTCAGCATATAGCTATTTCGGGACAAAATCCAGTTCAGCTTATATTGGTGAGACGCCACTATGATAAGGAGTTTAAATATCACAGGAACTGTAGGTTAATGTGTGACATGAGTGAGGTTAGATGAGGCATCTAGAAGCATCAGCTGGAGGCTGGGGGGGGGGGCTGCTGGTACTATGGCCAGATGTTGGAGATTGGGTTTACCCCCCCCCCCTCCCCACGTTCACCGCAGAACGTCTAAGGTTACCTGCAACTCTCCCTTACCAAGTGGGACGCCCTCCCCCCATCCCCCCGAAACACACACACACATGCATCAGGTTCTTAACTTACAATATTTATGATTTACCAATTTATGTTACTACACTCAATTTCACAATATGGATAAACTTGGAACTTAAAATTTCTCAATCTGTTTTATAATGTGGAGGGAACCACATTCAAAGTGCCCGCCACAGGACACATTTCATAGTGTAGGCAGGACTGTGCCCTGATTGGTGGATGGCGACCCCACTGTTGGATTCTCTGGGGCTTGAACTCATATATTAAATTATTTGATTATTGTATTTAAGTAAATCGAAGGACCACCCACTTTTGAGAAAAGAGGAAAAACGAATAATAGTGATTATTAGATTGACACTAGAGATCCAGTGCCTATGGATAATAATTAAATGAATAATCACTTGAAAATAATGAATAGACTGTATTATTAATTAATTAAAGTCAAAGCCTCAAATATCAACATTGGGGGGTATTTCTAGAAGTTCATGTATATCTAGGAACCAGTGTAGTGGGTCACTAGTTCATTGTTGAGTTAGTAACATAGTAAATCTAAACTAAAATAGATTCAAAGATATGATACCTCAAATTATGAATATTAAAGATTATGAATTATTGAGCAACAGTAAGAGCAAACACATTAATTACCAAATCATAAATTCTGGCAGTAAATTATTCACTGTAAAGATCCTATATGAATTAAATGGAAATCAATAATAATCTTAGATAAATTTATACGAAATAAGTGTCTTAGCTGTAAGACGACTTCTGTAACGCCATTTCATCATTCATCCTCGTGGTCACAGGATCCCAATAAAGAAAGAACCCGAGGTGAATATCACGAATGAAGAGAAACAACTTGTCGACTCCTCGTATACACGCTGCAATCAGAGAAATTTAAGTAGCATTTGATTAGACTACGAGTTATTTCAAGTATTCATGAAAACTGAAATAAATGAAGAAAATCAACTAACGTTGTGTATTTGGTATCCATTCGTCGTCACGACAGGCTACCCACATATATACAATCTAGAATGATGCATCAAACGAGAATGGTATACTTAACATGAGCGTATCACATACTAAGGTCTGCCGAAACCGCGTCGGCCAGTCCCAGGTGTCCACTGCTGTGTACGCGTAATTACGGGCCGTGGCTTCAATTGTTGACGCGTTATTAACTGGCAGGACACTGTAGAACACGTGTAGAAACTATTGTCGACTATTGATTGAGTAACAACGTAATTCTTGTTGAAAAACTCCTCAGTCACTCCCACGCGTCTCGCCACTCTTATCGTCAGGGATGCCTCGTGAGCAATGGCGTCTTCGCCCTCCCTCAACCCGTCTCTCGCATTCACCACAGAAATTGCTAATCACGGATAATTCTTTGCTGTGTAATTATTGATGTAATATGCTAATGAGAACTGGGTTGCAATTATAGGGACTTAAATATTATCATATTCTCGTTTAATGGTGTTAAACGAGAAATGGAGATGTTTATTCTCTCCATAGCATTCGTACATAACAGATAAAACTGCTGCTTGATAATAATTTCAATTAATAACTCTCGGTTTTGGAGTTTCGGGAGTCATATTATCCGTAGGTAATTATTACACAGAATACTGATAATTTTAGAGAACCACATTCAGTTCTCTAACACATTGGTAATAAACGTGTCTAACTAGACATTATCTGACGCAATTTTGTTACTCGATGACGTGAGAATTCTAGCACTAATGCTCAGATAAAATTGTTAATTTATATTGACACTACCGTTAGTAAAATTAGTAACTACTGTAGTTAGTATATAATGATGATGATGTATTATAATACAATAGTAGTTTGTTAGTGTTGGAAATTTCCAACACGCACACAGCCTCCCTGCGCAGGTCGAGAGAGAGAGAGCCAGATTTGAACTGCATGCGACCCAGTGCGGACGACGCCCACCCGGCACCACCTGCACTTAGGATAAGTGCCACTAGGATTCCTGAAGAGGCTTTGACTCCCTCTATCCTATCCTTCCTGAGAAGCCTAGACTTGCTTCACCTACCCTCCCAGACCTACCTTCCACGACCAAGACAGCTCAAGGTGAACTATTACTATACTGCTGTTGTACCACATGGGGTCCCCTCCACATTGGCGCATTGAGATATCTTGGACCTCGCCAAGATATCTGCATCATCGTTCTGCCAACTTCAGTCAAGACGTCTTAGATAGTGTTCAACGTTTCCAGTCTCGATTTACTGTGCTTTGGTTCCGCCATAGATGTTCTCCGGCTTGTTGTTCTATAGCGGTGCCCAAGATATTTCAGTTCCTGTTTTTTGTGCATGTGCTTTATTCCACATCTCGTGTAATTCCCCAAGACTCTCCATACGTTCCAATTACCGGTGTTCTATGGGGATTATTTCCCCGGAATTTTTTGCATTTTATTGTCTTGTCCCCCAAGCACCGATTCCTGCGGTCCCTAAGTTTTTTAACCAAGGGGAGGCAAGTACCACCATTCACACGAATATGGGCCACCGTTACTGAGCGTATCCGGCACCTGTTATTGTTTCCGAATCCACTCGCGGAGGATTTCAGGCTATCGTTCCCGAGCGCATCCGTCTCCAGTGTGTTTACTCCAGCGACGCCGGTCCCAGCTCTGCAGGGTGCTTGCTACAGGTCTGTTACTTTCTCATTTTTACTGTTAGCTAGACGTAGCCTGTTCTAGTCTTTCTACAGAGGTAATGGCGCCAGGGGAACATATACATTAAGTAAGCCAGTGAGTTTGTTTTCCTACCAGATTTAAGGTGGATGGTGATCCGCTCTGCACAAAGTTCCTCACGTTCACCTGAAAGAAATATTTTTGAGAACCCTCAGCCCAGTGCTTATGAAAATAAGGCACGTTGCTAGTTAAAGTTCCTCGAAGCGTCTGCCATATCAGATTTTCCAGTTCTGCAAGTGCAGTAAGTGCCCAGTTTTTTTCTCTAAGCCTCAAGTGATTTAAGTACCAATTAAGTGTACAGTGGTTTATGTTGCTTGAGATTCACCTGCCCCCATCATTTACATTATTGACTGAGCAGTGCTTATTTTTCCTTGTGGAACATTTATTCCTATTTCTGAACATTGGATTCTGGAACCTTAAGTGTGGCCATTGATATCTTTTTTTTTTTATTTTTGTTTGGTGCAATACACATGTGAGGTGCCTGGCCCCAGATCTAAGGCTTATTACCAGGCCTGCCTTGTTGTCTGACCTAGTGTACAGGCCCCTCTGGGCTGCGACCTACCTGTAGGCACGATATATTTGAGCTTTAGTTTTCGACACCAGCACAATGGCTCCAATCAAGATAAACTCTGCTACGGCTGCTGAGCTGCAGCTGCTACCGGGTGTAGGAGATACATTGGCCGCTCGCATTATCAAGTTTCGGCGTCGCCACGAGATCACTGAGGACAACATTTATAATATCAACCGCCTTCGGACCACACCCGATTTGTTGGCTGCTATATCGTTTGAGGTGGACCCCTCCCAACAGGGCCCCGGGCCCTCAGGTCAGGGGGCAGGAAGTCGTTCATCATCCTCGTCCAGCGAAACGGGTACCCGCCATTCCTCTAGGGGTGCCGCCAGCGGCAGTCGGCGTGGACGCCGGCCGCAGTCACCGGCCTACTCCAGGGCTAGCAGCCCACAAGGTACTCGGCAGGGGAGGCCCCTCCACCATCGATCGGCTCGATCAAGGAGACAGCCAGCTCGACACCCGTCAAACAACTCTCGGACGCTTCCCCATCCCGCAGCAGGCGGGCAGGCTATCGCCAATGGAAAGAGACCTTCCGCACGCCACCTCGGGCGTTGGATTATGACGGGACGTCGGATTGGGCCACCTTCTACCGCCGTTTCATGTCCTATGCCTCGGAAAAGGACTGAAGCGGGCCTACGACATTGACGCAGTTAGGGTGGTGCCTCAAGGGTAAGGCGAGGGATTTTTACAATCGCTTACTGAACAGAGCCGGTCGGCCGAGCGGACAGCACGCTGGACTCATAATCCTGTGGTCCCGGGTTCGATCCCAGGCGCTGGCGAGAAACAATGGGCAGAGTTTCTTTCACCCTATGCCCCTGTTACCTAGCAGTAAAATAGGTACCTGGGTGTTAGTCAGCTGTCACAGGCTGCTTCCTGGGGGTGGAGGCCTGGTCGAGGACCGGGCCGCGGGGACACTAAAAAAAGCCCCAAAATCATCTCAAGATAACCTCAAGATAACCTCAAGAGAGCCATCCATCGATTATCGCATGATGCATAAGATGATCAAGCGATTTGGCGATAGGGAAGTTCTGGATGTAGCCATGATAAAGTTTAACCAGGCTCAGCAGGAATCCGAGGAGGACATCGCTGATTGGGCAGACAGGGTCCATCACCTGGCTCATCGAGCCTACAAGCACATACCACAGTGGGAAGTGGAACAAATGGCAGTAATGCGATTTGGCCAGGGATTACAGGATAAGAGTCAGGCAGGATACATTTCCAATGCGAAGAACTCCTCCATGGAGGAGGTTATTGATCGGGCCAAAACCTTCCAGCACAATGCCGTAGCGATCCACGGTTCCTCAGGTTCCAAAAGATACGACTCCCATCACCGAGTGCCCCAAGGTCCAGCAGTGCGAGTGAATGAAGTAGGAAGGTACTCCCAGTGTGAGCAGCCACCCAGGAGTAATGACGCTTCTCGGCACTCGACACACGCCCTTTCCAGCTCCCCGGGCACGTCACCGGCTACCAGCCCTTCAGGTCGTGGAATCGACACTTGCCGACCGTCGAGTGCGGGCTCGCATCCTTTATCTTCCATGGGCGTGGAGGCGAAGTTGGACACCTTGGTAGCAGGTATCTCAGAGACCAACGGGAGATTGGACCAGGTGTGTGAGAGTTTGAGGCACCTTCCAGTTGCCCTTATGTCACCACAGTATCGCCGTACCCCATCCCCTAGGCGACCTGTTCAGTGCTACAGGTGTGGGAATGAGGGTCATTTTGCTCGGGACTGTGAGGAATCCGAAAGGGATGAGGAAGGAGTCCGCCAGCACGGGAACACCTCGGGCAACAGGTCACATGTTTCATTTAAGGACCAGAATTCGTCTTTAAACGCTGCTGGATCGGCTCATTCGGCCTAAATCCGACCCAGTGCATAACAGGCCAAGGAGGGGCATCGGAGCAAGATGCTGACCAGATAATGTCTAAAGGCGTGGAAGACATCTTGGCTCACACTGACAGGGGGGACATGGACATTAGCACATCAGACACGTACAACCAGCAGAGTTTGGTTATGCTAAGTGAGAACTCATCAAGTGAGGCTCCTTCAGGAATCCAATGCAGAACAAAAGTGGCAATTCGGGACCGTGCCACTACTGAACAGACAGGTCTGGATCAGGAAGTGAAGCAAAGTCCTCACAGGAAGTGGGGCCCGTTAAGACACAATGTGGAAAGGAGGGCTCAGAAGGAAATAAAGAATGAACTAGTATTTGGTCAGTTCTTGGAAGGCATAGATCCAATTGCTTTGCCTTGGGATCCTGGGGGTGAGATGTGGGAAGAGGGTTGCTCTGTCAAAGGACTCACATTCAAGGAGCAGCGCTTTGGTGCGAGGAATATTGTTAGGACAGAGTAAATTCCTAAGAGTGAAGCTGAAGACGGAAAAATATAAATAAAAAACAGAAGAAGGTAGTGTAGTGTATGCAGTGTTGAACAATTTGTGTATAGTGCAAAGATAATGCGGGTAATACATGTAAATGTAATAGCACCCATTTGTGAAACCGGAAATGTTCTCCTTTGTGGCCTTGTTTGCAACTCCACCACCTAGTGTGGAGCTGGTGAAGACTTTTTCCAAAAAGACATGTTATATATAGTGAAACATTTCCCCTCTAGTATACCCATTGTTCTATAGGGATGGGAGGAGTGTGGAGGGAACCACAAGCAAAGTGCCCGCCATAGGAGACATTTCATAGTGTAGGCAGGACTGTGCCCTGATTGGTGGATGGCGACCGCGCACAGCCTCCCCACGCAGGTCGAGAGAGAGAGCCAGATTTGAACTGCACGTGACACAGAGCGGAAGACGCCCACCCGGCACCACCTGCACTTAGGATAAGTGCCACTAGGTTTCCTGAAGAGGCTTTGACTCCCTCTATCCTATCCTTCCTGAGAAGCCTAGACTTGCTTCACCTACCCTCCCAGACCTACCTTCCACGACGACGACAGCTCAAGGTGAACTATTACTATACTGCTCTTGTACCACATGGGGTCCCCTCCACAATAAATTGATAAATTTGTTACCCGGCCGAGGAGGATCTATTGGGCGCAAATCCTTTCATGTAGCCTCTGTTTAATGCAACAGTAAAATGTGTACTTGGTTGTAACAACGATTCTTCGCAGTGGGGATCGTATTCCAGGGACCTGCCCAAAATGCTACGCATACTAGTGGCTGTACAAGAATATAACAACTCTTGTATATATCTCAAAAAAAAAAAAAAATCTTGTGGGTGTTAGTGGATCCCATACCCATCATGTCGGTGGTAGTGGACCCCATACCCATCTTATGGGTGGAAGTGAACCCCATACCTATCTTGTGGGTGGAAGTGGACCCCATATCCATCTTGTGGGTGGTAGTAGACCCCATGCCCATCTTGTGGGTGGTAGTGGACCCCATACATATCTTGTGGGTGGTAGTGGGCCCCATACCCATCTTGTGGGTGGTAGTGGAACCCATACCCATCATGTCGGTGGTAGTGGACCCCATATTCATCCTGTTGGTGGTAGTGGACCCCATACCCATCCTGTGGTTGGTAGTGAACCCTATACCCATCCTGTGGGTGGTACTGGACCCCATACCCATCTTGTTGGTGGTAGTTGACCCTATATTCATCCTGTGGGTGGTAGTGGACCCCATACTTATCCTGTGGGTGGTAGTGGACCCTATACCCATCCTGTGGGTGGTAGTGGACCCCATACTCACCTTGTAGGTGGTAGTAGACCCCATACCGATCCTGTGGGGTGGTATTGGACCCCATACCCACCTTGTAGGTGGTAGTGGACCCCATACCCATCTTGTGGGTGCTGGTGGACCCCACATCCATCTTGTAGGCGGTAGTGGACCCCCATACTCATCCTGTGGGCAGTAGTGGACCCCATACCCATCCTGCAGACGGAAGTAGACGCCATACACATCCTGTGTGTGTAGTAATGGACCATATACCCATCCAGTAGGCGGTAGTGGACCCCATACCTATCCTATGGGTAGTTAATATGCCCAGACCCATCCTACAAGTGGTATGAACCCCTTACCCACTTAACAGGTTGGTAGTGGACCCTATACCCATCCTACAGTAGGTAGTAGACACTGTACAATTCTGATTGCAATAGTTTACCCCATAGACATTCCAACGTAACATCGTTTTCTGTTGACGTTGCTACAATACATTCTTTAAAGATTTTTGAAACACAGACTAGTGTATATAATGTTGATTGATGAAGCACTATTATTCTATGTAATAAATTATAGTGCTTATTATAATTTACTCAGAACAACTAATATTTCTTAAAACAAAACTACGAGCCTTCAATAGGATGTAGCTGATCTGTTATATTTTAAATGCATGGACAATAGCAGGTAAATTTCACAACCCGTGTGGGACCTGAAAACTACAATTTTCATTATAATTGAACCAGACACGACTATTCTGCTGTCTACGGCAATGGACTGGTAATGTGGGTCGTAAATTGGTATGTGAGGAAGAGTTTGGGCCTTGGAAAAAATGTAACTGGGAATATACCACACATGTACTAATTCATATTCAACCTATTGACTTTAAGCATTAAGTCATATATGTGCTGTCTTGTGCGAGAGCTGGTTGAAATAAGAACCGTTAAAAAATGAAATGAAAAACAATGAAAAAAAGAAACAAATAAGCTTTACCCACGAAATGAACGGTATGGCAAACAACACAGATCAATTCCAACGCAACATCACACAAAATAGTTAAATCAGAATGAAAATTCAATTTATCAATCCAATCGGAAACATTGAAATGGAATCGTAATATATTTTGTATATCGTGTGTTGCTCTTACGTGCAACAGATGGCACTGTTTAAAATAAAAAACGCATGTTTTTACCTGTCACAGGTGTGGCATCTAAATAGTACGTATATAAAAACATGCAGATATTCGAATCGAACGTTATGTCAAAATTTCAAAGCAATCGGTGAAGAACTTTCGGAGATTACGACATGTGTTGCTCTTACGTCCTACAGATGCCGCTGTTTAAAAAAAAAAACATGTTTTTTTCTGTCACAGGTGAGGCATGTATATAGTAGGTATATAAAAACACTCACCTATTCGAATGTAATGTTGTGTCAAAATTTCAAATCAATCGGTATAGAGGTTTCGAAGATTTCCCTCACATGAAAACACCCGAAAACACAGCTTTAAAAAAAATGTTTTTTTCCATCACAGACGTGACATCTATATAGTATGTATATATCTGTATAATATGTATATAAAAGCCCGCTCGGATGCGAAGGGAACTTTGTGTGAAAATTTCAAGGCAATCGGTGCAAAACTTTCGGAGTTTAGCGATTTTGAACAAACGACCATTTATATTTTTATTTATATAGATATATAAAGGTGGCACACAGTTGGCATGGGACTATACTTGCGTATCCACCCTGGCAACCACATACATCAACCGCTCTGCCGGCCAAGGAGGAGCCGTGGCAACACACATAGAAAGATACAAGTCAACCAAGTACAGGGAATTAGATTATCGGTACAACTTCGTTCCAATAGGGTCTGATACCCCTAGGCCTATGGAGAGAGAGTGTAAGAAGGTTTCTTAAGGATCTTGGTTCCAGGCTCATTGACACTACAAGAGACCCTAGAGTGGCAAGTTTTCTCTTCCAACACCTCGGTGTCGTGATCCAGATGGGGAATGTCCGCTGCGTCTTCGGTTCCTGCCCGACGTTTATATAATGACAGTTCACATAATCATTACCTTATTTAAAGTGGTTATAGTGAAATTGTATTGATATAGTTGTATTTCTGAGTAGTAAAAAAACTTGGTGAGTCAGCACAGGGTGTAATATTATAGTGAGAAAAATTGGTACTTCATTGTTCTAATTTTGAATAATATGTATGTTTAATAATGTTGTACTTCGTAACGAAATTCCATATAATGGATCCCTTTATTTGCATGGCATGTTTGCAAAGAGTTAGTCTGACTCCTAGAATTTCAAAGTGGTTTATTTATGATCTGATATTCAAAGGTTCTGTTACATCTAGGAACAATTCAAAACTGGATTGGAACGGAGGAATAAGACTTTGTAAGTATAAGTAGTGCACGAGAATGTGTGGAGAATGTTTAGCAGGTTGAGGGATCTAAGTGGAGGGGCTGTGTGGTGTTCGTTCATTGTGTTGTGTTCCCCGGGTATGTTACTTCAAGTGCGCCCTGTGGTAGCTCAACGTTCTCCAGTACCAAATTGTCATCCTCATCTTCCTCATCTTTCTATAACTCATATTGCTCCTCCTATCTTGCTCCATCTTATCTTGCTCCTCCTTATCTTGCTCCAACTCATATTTCTCTTCCTTATCTTTCTCCAACTCATCTTGGATTTCCTCATCTTCCTTATCTTGCTCCTTTTCATCTTCTTCCTCCTCGTGCTGCTCTTCCTCACCTGCTTCCTCTTGTTCTCCTCATCTTGTTCCTCTTCATCTTCATCATCTTGCTCCTGCCCATCTTCTTCCTTTTCCTCTTTCTTATCATGCTTCTCATCTTCTTCCTCATAGTGCTCCTCTGCATCTTGCTCATCTCACTCCTCCTCTTCCTCATAATCTTGCTCCTCCTCATCCTCATTGTCCTCCTCATCTTCCTCTTCCTCATTATCCTCATCATGCTCCTCCCCATCTTATTCTTGCTCCTCGTCTTCTTCCTCATCTTGCTGCTCATATTGCTCATCCTCCTCATATCACTCCTTATCTTCTTCATCTTGCTTCTCCTAATCTTTCATATCTTCTTCCTCCTCATCCTGCTCCTCTTCACCTTGCTTATCTTGCTCATTTTTTATTTTGTTACCTTTTCTAATGCTTTTTGAAACTCATACAACGACGTTGGTTTACTTGGTCCATATCACAGGATTAGCAGTCTTCTCCCTACAGCGGTCAATGCACTCGGCTCACAGTTAACAGGGTCCGATTCCTGGGCAAGACGAGACTTTTAGGTACGATTCCTTACACCAGGTGCCTCTGTTGACCTAATAGTTAGCTGACTATTGTTGCATGCATATTGGAGATGGTAAGTCACTGGCAAGGACCGCGACGAGCCTAACAGGCTTCTACTGTCCGACAGCGGTATCCCAAAATGTTGGAAGCTCTTCTCAAATGGTCACTACCTATCAAAAGGTACCTATCATCACATCACTACCTATCATCACTATAAGGTACCTATCATCACATCACTACCTATCATAAAGCACCTATCATTACACTCAGAAATCACAATAGCGTGATGCATCAAATGAACAAATCCACAAGGGCCGTGATGAGGGTTCAGGATGATTTCCCGGTTGCAATTCTTTTAACCATGTTGTAGCTCAGTCAATTAAGGCAACGTTTGGGATCC
Source organism: Procambarus clarkii (assembly GCF_020424385.1). Taxonomy (NCBI): domain Eukaryota; kingdom Metazoa; phylum Arthropoda; class Malacostraca; order Decapoda; family Cambaridae; genus Procambarus; species Procambarus clarkii. The sequence goes on along the minus strand of NW_025565506.1, from coordinate 25,941 downwards.
TCTCGGACGTAGGTTCGAACCCTCGTCACGGCCCTTGAAGATTTGTACCTATCATCACATCACTACCTATCATAAGGTACCTATCATCACATCACTACCTATCATAAGGTACCTATCATCACATCACTACCTATCATAAGGCACCTATCAACACATCACTACCTATTATAAGGTACCTATCATCACATCACTACCTATCATAATGTACCTATCATCACATCACTACCAATCATAAGGTACCTATCATCACATCACTATAATAAGGTACCTATCATCACATCACTATTATAAGGTACCTATCATCACATCACTATCATAAGGTATCCATCATCACATCACTACCTATCATAAGGTTCCTATCACCACATCACTACCTATCATAAGGTACCTATCATCACATCACTATCATAAGGTGATAAAAGCAGTCTCCGTGGTGTAGTGGTAAGACACTCGCCTGGCGTTCCGCGAGCGCTGTGTCATGGGTTCGTATCCTGGCCGGGGAGGATTTACTGGGTGCAATTCCTTAACTGTAGCCTCTGTTTAACGCAACAGTAAAATGTGTACTTGGTTGAAAAAACGATTCTTCGCGGCAGGGGATCGTATTCCAGGGACCATAGGATTAAGGACTTGCCCGAAACGCTACGCGTACTAGTGGCTGTACAAGAATGTAACAACTCTTGTATATATCTCAAAAAAAAAAAAAAAAAAAAAAAAGGTATCCATCATCACATCACTACCTATCATAAGGTTCCTATCACCACATCACTACCTATCATAAGGTACCTATCATCACATCACTACCTATCATAAGGTACCTATCATCACATCACTATCATAAGGTATCCATCATCACATCACAACCAATCATAAGGTACCTATCATCACATCACTATAATAAGGTACGTATCATCACATCAGTACCTATCATAAGGTACCTATCAACACATCACTACCTATCATAAGGCACCTATCATCACATCACTACCTATCATAAGGTACCTATCATCACATCACTACCTATCATAAGGTACCTATCATCACATCACTACCAATCATAAGGTACCTATCATCACATCACTACCTATCATAAGGTACCTATCATCACATCACTATCATAAGGTATCCATCATCACATCACTACCTATCATAAGGTTCCTATCATCACATCACTAACCTATCAAAACCTAAGTATATAAGAAATTCGCTGAATTTGCCTGTGGGCCACCATAGCACTAGTGGCCACGACGAGGAGAGAAAGCTAGTGGCATGTGAAAGGCTTTCCCATTTGTCTTGATATTTTTATGCAGCAGGATCTTCGAACTGAAGCAATGTTTCGGCGTTTACGGCTTCATTGGGTTGGCGGTTCCATGGGTTTATAACACTATGGGTGAAAACGCATTTCTTTTCTGTCTTACATTGTGGCTCCTTGATTGTGTTACCTCTGACCTTTGAAGAAATTATCTGGATCAGCATCCTCCAAATTGTACAGTATTTTATTTGTTTCGATGAAATTAGCCGTGTTATGTATGGTTTGCAGTGTTGTTAGCCCTGTGACCCTCAATTGTTCTTGCTATGAGAGTGAGCTTAATTCTGGGACGATTTTTGTCGCACTGTGATGAGCTTCCTTCAAATCATATATGTCCTTCTGCAGATGAGGCCTTCATGTTTGGATACAATAATCCAAGTGGGGCGCACCAGAAATTTATGCACTTTGATAACTGCCTTCTTTTCCTTGAAGTCAAGTTTGCTTAATTATTCCTAAGGTTTGATTAGCTTTTATTTTACAGCCTCTCCCATTTGTTGTGGGAGCGGATATAGTGTAGCGAATGATGGATTCTGACTCCAAAGCCCTCTTCTTCATCAATCTGCTAGAAAGTAATATTGTGAATTTAATAGTTGTGATGTTGGTTGTTCTGCTCCACATCCAGGGGTCTTGCATTATTCGGCATTAAAAAACATTTGCCAGTCTTCTGAATGAACTGGAATTGGAGGTCATCAAGAAAGCTATTGAAAGTCTTGTCACAGTCTTCGTAAGTCCTGTGTCCACTGGGATAATCCAATATGAGGACTACCTATAGCTACACGCCTCCTCTTGTGGACAAACATGCTGTTTCATCTGCCTACGTTCCGCACACAGAGTACACGTTAGTCCTCAGACCACCAAACATTTCAACTGAAGCTCTCGTAACACTTTATATTCTTGGCAGCTGAGAGATCTCTAAACACAACTTTCTAACTCAAGTCGCCTGTATACCATCCTCCCATTCCCAGGCACCTGCTCCACCACAGAGGAAGCTGTAATAAAGAATAATAGAAATTTACTTGAAAATATCTGGTAGCATTTAACTGTCTTGGTTGGTAGTGATGATATGGACAATAGAGGTAGATGGATGCTGGCCTGAGTCTAGTGGTGTTATGGCCAGATGAGGTAATGGATGCTAGCCTGAGGCTAGCAGTGGTGTAGACTGTAGAGGTAGATGTATACTGACCTGACCCATATACTCTTTACAGGTAAATAACGCAGGAATTGTTGGTATGACAGAGAGGAAGCTAACATCAGATGGTCTGGAGCTGACAATGGCCACCAACCATTTTGGTCACTTCCTTCTTACCAACATGCTGCTGGGTAAGTCAGCTCAGAGTGAACTTATTTTTAAACTAGCTGTACCCGCCACGCGTTGCTGTAGCTCAGTCTGGTTAAATGGAAAAGAAAGAAAAGAGAAAGTGCACGTTTCTAATATGTTTAATTTCACAATGCTTGTAGGTTTGCTATATTTTTTGTTGTTCCATTGTCTGTGGAGATATAGAGATTGCCTGGTTTGCGGACTCTAGAACATGCAACATATAATTGTCCCTATGAGAAGCATTCCGTGTCTAAATATAAACTGCATAATTCTAAAGATTGGCTCTGAGCTTTGTTGATGGTGATTACAAACGCCAATCGAATTGGAAATTACAAAATCTTAAATTAAAATGGAATATCTGTTGGAATCATAGGAATGCGAGGAATGAAGACATCTTCACCTTTGAAAGGTCCTGTCAAGATTGTTGCTTCTACGACGTTGCTGATTATTTATTTTACTGCAAAGCGCGTGGCGTTGCAAAGCTTTAGCTGATTGATATTTCGCAACATGATAACTGGCACGTAGATTTTCAATTGCCGTACGTGTGATGGTATCCCTGACAGATCAAGTGAATTCAAATATTCTGTTGGGTAACTAACCGCTTCATCTGCTTCCTCAACAGTGTCGACGGACTTGTATCGAGGAATTATAGGTAATGTTTGCCTGAAATCTCCTGCAAGCAATATTAATGCGTTCCCAAATGGTCTGATGTTTCCACGCAAATTTTGCAATGATCGATCAAGAACCTCGAGCAATTTTTTGTGGGCCATTGTGCATTCATCCCAAACAATTAGTTTGTTTTTCTGCAATACTTTTCCTATGCCGGATGCATTGGAAATGTTGCACGTGGGAATTTCAATGAATTGCATGTTCAATGGCAATTTAAAAGTCAAAGTAGCAGTTCTTCCACCTGGTAACAATGTCGCAGCTATTCCGGACGATGCAAGAGCTAAGGTTATGCCATTTTGGGATGAAAATGCTGCCAGAATCAATCTAATTAGGAAGAATTTACAGTTCCTCCTAGCACATCTAAGAAGATTTCTCCAAACTCGTTATTGACAGTTTTAATTATTTGATTGTAAATGCTTTTTCGCACAAGCGTTAGCTTAGGAATATTTGATTGCACATACGACAACAGATCACTCGTGTTGTAATTTTGTTCACGACGCAATTCTACATCGAACGAAGCAGCAGTAGATCGATTCGGTAATGGCATTTCCAATTAATTTAGAACTTTGTTCGCGATTTCTAAGCACAAATTTTTATTCATTATCAACGCTTCGTTGTAGATTTTTTCTGTGAAATCCATGCTCATATTTGATTTTTCCTTCGTATTCGACGGATAATATCTTCAGCCATGTGTGATTTATATTTCTCCCATAACTCTGTCGGAGATAAAGGAGAAACGGTGGTCAATATGATTGCAAACAATGCACGAACTTGATTTGGATGTGACGTGTTGGACGCGTCATTAATGCATACATCCCAGTGTTGGTCGTTCTCCAATAAATTCCAAGCTTGACATGCACTACGGAAAGTGGCATGTGTTACGCCGTTGACAAATCTCAATGGCTGGAAAGAAGTTGGAACGGGCACATTTACCAACAGCATGCGAAGAAAGAAGCAATCATCTTGATTGGGATGAATGGTGTACAGTCTGCCTATCGTAGTTTATTTGAATATGCCAGGTTGTCCGTCGACTAGGTCTCCTGGTTTGCGTCGTTCAAATGATTTTCTTCTGGCATCCCATGTGTAATACGTATGCACTTCCGAATACAGCAGTGTTTTCACAAGCGCGTCATTTTGACATAACGTTAAGAAAACAGTTAGCGTCGTAGCCGGTGGATTCATAGCTATTGTACATTTGCAGCTGTGAAATAAACGTATTGTCCATTTTCTTGTTTTTAAAACAAAAACATAAAATACTAAGGAAATATTTCAATTCAAACGCAGATCAATCGACACAGCTCAATTTCCCCACCAATTGCAATAAAAAATAAGAACCGTTAAAAAATGAAATGAAAAACAATGAAAAAAGAAGCAGATAAGCTATACTCACGAAATGAACGGTATGGTAAACAACACAGATCAATTCCAACGTAATGTCACACAAAATAGTTAAATCAAAATGAAAATTCAATTTATCAATCCAATTGGAAACATGGAAATAAAATAGTAATATATTTTGTATATCGTGTGTTGCTCTTACGTGCAACAGATGTCGCTGTTTAAAAAAAGCATGTTTTTACCTGTCACAGGTGTGGCATCTAAATAGTACGTATATAAAAACACGCACATATTCGAATGGAACGTTGTGTCAAAATTTCAAAGCAATCGGTGAAGAACTTTCGGAGATTACGGCATGTGTTGGTCTTGCGTCCTACAGAAGGCACTGTTTTTCAAAAAAAGCATGTTTTTCCTGTCACAGTGAGGCATGTATATAAAAACACTCGCCTATTCGAATGCAATGTTGTGTTAAAATTTCAAAGCATTCGGTAAAGAGGTTTCGAAGATTTCCCTAACATGAAAAACACCCGAATAACACAGCTTTTCAAATAAACATGTTTTATCCCGTCACAGACGTGACACCTATATAGTATGTATATAAAAACCCGCTCGGACGCGAATGGAACTTTGTGTGAAAATTTCAAGGCAATCGGTGCAGAACTTTCGGAGATTAGTTGAATTTTATTGGAGGTACCAAAGAATTAAGTTCATTAAGAAAAACATTTTGGTCTTGGTCACACGGCAATAAACACAAAATATCATCAACATACCTAAACCAAATTACATTAGCAGGGATTATCCCTGCTAATTATTTTAGTTTTAATGGACAATTTTTCAAATAAACATTTGGAATGGCGATGGGCAATCCCCTCTCCCCAGTTTTGAGCAATATGTATATGGAGTTCTTTGAAACAAAAATCTTATCCGGGATAATCCCTGTTAATGTAATTTGGTTTAGGTATGTTGATGATATTTTGTGCTTATGGCCGAATGACCAAGACCAAAATGTTTTTCTTAATGAACCTAATTCTTTGTACCTTCAATAAAATTGACATGTAAGAATGAGGAGAATGGTACTCTTCCGTTTTTGGACATTATGATTCATAGAGTCAATAGAAAGCTCAAATTTAATGTGTATAGGAAACCTACTAACGTGGGGTCGTATGTTCATTATTATTTGAATCATCATAGTAAAGTTAAACAACAGGCAGTATTTTCAGGAATGTTTCTACGAGCTTTGAGGGTACGCAGCCCAGATTTTTTGGATGAAGAGATTGCAAAAATATATGAAATTGGGAAGAGTTTACAATACCCTAAAATGTTTTTGGATTGCTCGTTCGGACAAGCTAAGCGTACGTTTTATAATCATGTCCCCAAAGCGAAACCAGAAATTAGAAACTCATTGGTGGTACCTCATGCGAGTGGACTTGAAAAACTTTCCCCGCTTATTAAGAAACTTAATATCAATATCGTGTTCACTTATAGTACGATCAAGTCCAATTTAATAAAAAGTTCTCCTGACACTGCAGGTTGTGTGTATTTGATTCCCGGCAATAATTGTGATTCTGTGTACCTTGGACAAACAGGAAAGTCCTTACAATTGCGGTTGTCCCAACATGCCTATAGTATTAGTACTGCCCAAACGTCAAGAGCATTCTATCTACACACGAGTTTGTGTGATCACACTATTAAGTGGGATGGAGCGAAAAGCATTACTAATTGCGGTGGTTTCGTGGAACGGAATTTGATCGAGTCTGCCTTAATCAGTGTCCAAATATTATCAATGTTAGTACTGGTATGTACAAACTTGATCCATTTTTAAGTTACAATATTGCACAACAGTTTAGAAAAAAATCTGAAAGGCTTACTATATCTCATCTCAATATTATATTCATATGTATTGTGTGCTCATTGAGGCTTTTATCTTTCATCCTTATTCTCTAACCGCTTAATCCTATTATTCTAAGATAAATCAATAACTGCTTCTGGGTAATTCTTTACTTAGAGATATGTGGAAATTTTCAGCTGTTGACCTATACCCTCTCTTTGTTTCTCCTAGTCAGTCTGGTGTTAACAACGGCTGTTAAGCGGCCGAAACGTTCATCTTCCTTTCCAATTTCTTTGTGGATTTTCCAGATACGAATGATCGGTGTTTCGTGATCGTCAATTGCACACACACACACATACACACACACACACACACACACACACACACACACACACACACACACACACACACACATTCAAGTATTCAAGTGTATTCAAGAGCGAGGACATCAAAGAGGACATTCTAGTAAGGAAGAACAAACTGAGGCATGCAAGGAACTACAAAGAGGTATATGTTCAGAGAGACATGACCAGAGACGAGATAGTAAGGGCAGCAGATGCAAAGAAAAGGCGCAAGGAGAGGGAAGAGAGCCAGGGAACCTCAGCCTCCAACCCAGCAATCCCAGAGGGGAGTGGGGAACCCCAATCCAGCAACCCAGGAACCCCAGGGGGGAATGCAACACCCCAGTCCACCACCCAATAGGGCCCTCTCTACCCCCCAGCACAAACCATTCCTTGCCCCTGCATAATGCCCATCATGAAACCCAAATCCTCCCCCTCCCCTTACCCCAAGTAAGTTGCTTTCCCAACCCCTGGTCTTCTCCCTGCCCCAAGCAGGCCTGAGCAAGACCAAAGCCCTCTATCCCCCACTCCACCTCCCTCCAAACCCCTGTCAACTACACCGCAGGAGGGCGTGCCCTCTCCCCAAGCAATCCCTGCTCCCTCACCCCCAGGACTTCTTCCTGACCCAAGCAGGCCTGAGGAAGACCTAAGCCCTCCACCCCCCACCCCACCTCCCCCTGAACCCCTGGCAACTACCTCACAGGAGGAGGAGCCTACCCAAGTAGCAAGGACCATAGAACAACCTCCTACACTTGTAGGGAGTGTGGGTGAAATTGGATATAAGAAAGTGAGCTTCAAGGTAATGTACTCAAACATTGATGGGATTACCAATAAAGCAAGTGAACTGGCAGAAAGGGTGCAAGAAGAAAACCCTGATGTAATAGGACTAACGGAAACAAAATTGTCAGGAGTCATAACATATGCTGTGTTTCCAAAGGACTACTATATAGTAAGGAAAGAGAGGGAAGGGAGAGGAGGTGGAGGAGTGGCCCTGCTGATAAGGAAGGACTGGAGTTTTGATGAGATGGAAATTCCGGGCTGTGACGGATTCAGAGATTACATAACAGGAACTATAACAATGGGTGGACCTAAGATAATAGTGACAGTCATTTACAACCCTCCCCTAAATGACAGAAGACCTAGACAGGAGTTTGATAGGAACAACATGGCAACCATTAATATAATAGAGAGAGCAGTTTCAGTTGCCTGCAGGAATGGCTCAAGACTCTTAATCATGGGTGATTTCAACCATGGAAAGATAGACTGGGAGAATGGGGACCCACATGGTGGTGCAGATACGTGGCGAGCTAAACTCTTGGAAGTGGCAACAAGGAATTTTCTGAGCCAGCATGTCAAGGAACCCACAAGAATGAGAGGCAATGATGAACCAGCTAGACTCGACTTAATATTCACCCTAAATGAGTCAGAAATAAGGGAAGTCAAAGTTGAAGCCCCCATAGGAATGAGTGACCACAGTGTACTGACCTTTGAGTACTTGGTGGAGGTAGGGATAACCTATCCAAGGATGGGAGTGGAGGGGAAAAGACTGAATTACCGAAGAGGAAAATATGACGAGATGAGGAACTTCCTAATGGGAATACCATGGGAAACAGAACTTAGAGACAAGAATGTGCAGGTCATGATGGATATTGTCACCCAAAAGTGCCAGGAAGCTGCAGACAGGTTTATCCCCGTCCAAAAGGAGAAAAACGAAAAACAACAGAAAAACCCATGGTTCAACCAGGAATGTAAGGTAGCGAAACAACTGAGTAAAAGAACATGGAGAAACTACAGAAATAACAGAACACCAGAGAGCAGGGAGAGGTACCAGAGGGCCAGAAATGAGTACATCAGAGTGAGGAGGGAAGCAGAGAGACAGTTTGAAAATGACATCGCGAGTAAAGCCAAGACCCAACCAAAGCTGCTCCACAGCCATATCAGGAGGAAAACAGCAGTGAAGGAACAAGTGATGAAGCTGCGGAAAGGGGAGAACAGATACACAGAATGACAAGGAGGTGTGTGAAGAACTCAACAAGAGATTCCAGGAGGTCTTCACAATAGAACAAGGAGAAGCCCCTGCACTAAATGAGGAGGCGGCAACCTTGGAAACCTTGGAGGAATTTGACCTCACCAGTGATGAGGTCAAAAGGTGTCTGCTGGAGCTAGATGTGACAAAGGCTGTTGGGCCTGATAGAATCTCACCATGGATACTAAAGGAAGGTGCAGAAGCACTAAGTGTGCCACTCTCTATGGTGTATAACAGGTCACTGGAAACAGGAGACTTACCAGAAAGTTGGAAGACAGCTAACGTGGTCCCAATATACAAAAAGGGTGACAGGCAAGAGGCACTGAATTACAGGCCAGTTTCCTTAACTTGTATACCATGCAAGGTGTTGGAGAAGATCGTGAGGAAAAGGCTCGTAGAGCATCTGGAGGGAAATAACTTTGTAACGCACCACCAACATGGGTTCAGAGATGGTAAATCGTGCCTCACAGGGTTAATAGAATTTTATGACCAGGCAACGAAAATTAGGCAGGAAAGAGAAGGGTGGGCCGACTGCATTTTTCTGGATTGCCAAAAAGCCTTCGACACAGTACCCCATAAAAGGCTGTTAAAAAAGTTGGAGCAACAGGCAGGAGTAAAAGGGAAGGTGCTCCAGTGGATAAGGGAGTACTTAAGCAACAGGAAACAGCGAGTAACGGTGAGGGGGAAGACATCAGAGTGGCGAGATGTCACCAGCGGAGTCCCACAGGGCTCAGTACTTGGACCCATCCTGTTTCTAATATATGTGAACGATCTTCCAGAGGGTATAGACTCATTCCTCTCGATGTTTGCTGATGATGCAAAAATTATGAGAAGAATCAAGACGGATGAAGATAGACAGAGACTACAGGATGACCTGGATAAACTGGAGGAATGGTCTAGAAAATGGCTGCTGAAGTTCAACTCTGGAAAGTGTAAGGTGATGAAATTAGGCGAAGGGAGCAGGAGGCTGAACACAAGGTATCATCTGGGAGGGGAAATCCTGCAAGAATCAAATAGAGAGAAGGATCTGGGGGTTGATATCACACCGAACCTGTCCCCAGAGGCCCACATCAAAAGAATATCATCAGCGGCATATGCTAGACTGGCCAACATAAGAACTGCCTTCAGAAACTTGTGTAAGGAATCTTTCAGAACCCTGTATACCACTTATGTAAGACCAATCCTGGAGTATGCAGCTCCAGCCTGGAGTCCATACCTAGTTAAACACAAGACAAAGTTAGAGAAGATTCAGCGGTATGCCACCAGGCTCGTCCCGGAACTGAGAGGATTGAGCTACGAGGAAAGGCTAAAGGAGCTGAACCTCACATCCCTGGAAAACAGAAGAGTAAGGGGAGACATGATAACCACCTACAAAATTCTCAGGGGAATTGACAGGGTGGACAAAGACAAACTCTTCAGCACGGGTGGGACACGAACAAGGGGACACAGGTGGAAACTTAGTACCCAGATGAGCCACAGAGACGTTAGAAAGAATTTTTTCAGTGTCAGAGTAGTTAATAAATGGAATGCACTAGGAAGTGATGTGGTGGAGGCTGACTCCATACACAGTTTCAAATGTAGGTATGATAGAGCCCAGTAGGCTCAGGAATCTGTACACCAGTTGATTGACAGTTGAGAGGCGGGACCAAAGAGCCAAAGCTCAACCCCCGCAAGCACAATTAGGTGAGTACAATTAGGTGAGTACACACACACACATATATATATATATATATATATATATATATATATATATATATATATATATATATATATATATATATATATATATATATATATATATATATATATATGTCGTACCTAGTAGCCAGAATGCACTTCTCGGCCTACTATGCAAGGCCCGATTTGCCTAATAAGCCAAGTTTTCCTGAATTAATATATTTTCTCTAAATTTTTTCTTATGAAATGATAAAGCTACCCATTTCATTATGTATGAGGTCAATTTTTTTTTATTGGAGTTAAAATTAACGTAGATATATGACTGAACCTAACCAACCCTACCTAACCTAACCTAACCTATCTTTATAGGTTAGGTTAGGTTAGGTAGCCGAAAAAGTTAGATTAGGTTAGGTTAGGTACTACACATAAGGGGCATAACTGGCCGACCCCTCACAGTGTTCAAGAGAGAACTGGATAAGCACCTCCAAAGGATACCTGATCAACCAGGCTGTGACTCATATGTCAGGCTGCGAGCAGCCGCGTCCAACAGCCTGGTTGATCAGTCCGGCAACCAGGAGGCCTGATCGACGACCGGGCCGCGGGGACGCTAAGCCCCGGAAGCACCTCAAGGTAACCTCAAGGTAGGTAGGTTAGGTAATCGAAAAACAATTAATTGATAAAAACTTGGCTTATTAGGCAAATTGGGCCTTGCATAGCAGGCTCAGAAGTGGGTTCTGGCTACTAGGTACGACATATATATAAATATATGTATATATATATATATATATATATATATATATATATATATATATATATATATATATATATATATATATGCGAACAAGCCTGAATGGTCCCCAGGACAATATGCAACTGAAAACTCACACCCCAGAAGTGACTCGAACCCATACTCCCAGAAGCAACGCAACTGGTATGTACAAGACGCCTTAATCCACTTGACCATCACGACCGGACATAATGAGGTGATAGCCAAGATAGATATATATATATATATATATATATATATATATATATATATATATATATATATATATATATAAATATATATATATATATATATATATATATATATATATATATAAAAATATATATATATATATATATATATATATATATATATATATATATATACATATAATATATATATATATATATATATATATATATATATATATATATATATATATATATATATATATATATATATATATATATATATATATATATATATGCCCAACTCTCCTAAACACGAGAGTGAAGTATACAACTTTAGAACACTTTCCCACCAGGAGACTCGAACCCTAGCCAGCACAGAAGCCTTCCAGCAACTGTCATAACAGGTGCACCTTAACCCACTCCACCACCTGCTCAGACCCTCAAAAGAGATGGTAATTTCGGAGTATTTATACACTCCAAAGACCACCACCTCCCAAGAGCACTAGAGCAAGTGAGGGGTCATTTTTACGTTTTTTTCATCAAGTCCCTGTTAATATGGGAGAATACTGTATCTATGCTTAATGCACAACTCTCCTAAACACGAGAGTGAAGTATACAACTTTAGAACACTTTCCCACCAGGAGACTCAACCCTAGCCAGCACAGAAGCCTTCCAGCAACTGTCATAACAGGTGCACCTTAACCCACTCCACCACCTGCTCAGACCCTCAAAAGAGATGGTAATTTCGGAGTATTTATACACTCCAAAGACCACCACCTCCCAAGAGCACTAGAGCAAGTGAGGGGTCATTTTTACGTTTTTTCATCAAGTCCCTGTTAATATGGGAGAACACTGTGTCTATGCTTAAGGCACAACTCTCCTAAACACGAGAGTTAAGTATACAACTTTAGAACACTTTCCCACCAGGAGACTCGAACCCTAGCCAGCACAGAAGCCTTCCAGCAACTGGCATAACAGGTACGCCTTAACCCACTCCACCACCTGCTCAGACCCTTAAAAGAGATGGTAATTTCGAAGTATTTATACACTCCAAAGACCACCACCTCCCAAGAGCACTAGAGCAAGTGAGGGGTCATTTTTACGTTTTTTCATCAAGTCCCTGTTAATATGGGAGAACACTGTGTCTATGCTTAAGGCACAACTCTCCTAAACACGAGAGTGAAGTATACAACTTTAGAACACTTTCCCACCAGGAGACTCGAACCCTAGCCAGCACAGAAGCCTTCCAGCAACTGGCATAACAGGTACGCCTTAACCCACTCCACCACCTGCTCAGACCCTTAAAAGTGATGGTAATTTCGGAGTATTTATACACTCCAAAGACCACCACCTCCCAAGAGCACTAGAGCAAGTGAGGGGTCATTTTTACGTTTTTTCATCAAGTCCCTGTTAATATGGGAGAACACTGTCTATGCTTAAGGCACAACTCTCCTAAACACGAGAGTGAAGTATACAACTTTAGAACACTTTCCCACCAGGAGACTCGAACCCTAGCCAGCACAGAAGCCTTCCAGCAACTGGCATTACAGGTACGCCTAAACCCACTCCACCACCTGCTCAGACCCTTAAAAGAGATGGTAATTTCGGAGTATTTATACACTCCAAAGACCACCACCTCCCAAGAGCACTAGAGCAATTGAGGGGTCATTTTTACGTTTTTTCATCAAGTCCCTGTTAATATGGGAGAACACTGTGTCTATGCTTAAGGCACAACTCTCCTAAACACGAGAGTGAAGTATACAACTTTAGAACACTTTAGGAGAACGTAAAGTGCCTTAAGCATAGACACAGTGTTCTCCCATATTAACAGGGACTTGATGAAAAAACGTAAAAATGACCCCTCACTTGCTCTAGTGCTCTTGGGAGGTGGTGGTCTTTGGAGTGTATAAATACTCCGAAATTACCATTTCTTTTAAGGGTCTGAGCAGGTGGTGGAGTGGGTTAAGGCGTACCTGTTATGCCAGTTGCTGGAAGGCTTCTGTGCTGGCTAGGGTTCGAGTCTCCTGGTGGGAAAGTGTTCTAAAGTTATATATATATATATATATATATATATATATATATATATATATATATATATATATATATATATATATATATATATATATATATATATATATATATATATATATATATATATATATATATATATATATATATATATATATATATATATATGTCGTACCTAGTAGCCAGAACGCACTTCTCAGCCTACTATGCAAGGCCCGATTTGCCTAATAAGCCAAGTTTTCATGAATTATTTGTTTTCGACTACCTAACCTACCTAACCTAACCTAACCTAACTTTTTCGGCTACCTAACCTAACCTAACCTATAGAGATAGGTTAGGTTAGGTTCGGTCATATATCTACGTTAATTTTAACTCCAATAAAAAAAAATTACCTCATACATAATGAAATGGGTAGCTTTATCATTTCATAAGAAAATATATATATATATATATATATATATATATATATATATATATATATATATATATATATATATATCAAAAATCAATTCTCCAAAATTCATTTTTATTTCTAGTCTGATGCGACACGAGCGCGTTTCGTAAAACTTATTACATTTTCAAAGACTTTAGTTTACAAATACACAACTGAATAGAACTTACGCATCTCCGATTTTATATCTACATTTGAGTGAGGTGGAAGGGGCAAATCGAGCAAAAAGTCTTAGTCGACATGAACTTGAAACCGGCCATATACTACAGGTATGTTGACGACATTTTTACACAGGTACCTGATGTCAGACATCTGCAGGAGCTGAAGGAGGCATTTGAGCAGAATTCAGTGTTGCGTTTCACTTACGAGATGGAGAAGGATGGGAAGCTGCCCTTTCTAGATGTAACAGTCATGGAAAGGAGCGAAGTTTTCCACACTGCAGTCTACACTAAGGAAACAAACATAGGAATGTGCCTGAATGCCAACAGTGACTGCCCGGACAGGTACAAGAGGAGTGTTGTTAACGCTTATGTCGACCGTGCCCTCAGCCACAGCTCAGAATGGAAGCAAGTCGACGAAGAACTCTGTAGGGTAAGGCAGGCCCTAGTCAACAACGGCTTCTCCAATGGTTTCGTGGAAGACATCATAAGAAGGAAAGTGAAACGCCATGCAAACTCTGAAGAGACAACTAACACAACACCTATACCCCCTATTAGACCATTTTACAGGAACATCTTTTCCACAGCCCATAAAACGGTGGAAAGGGTCCTGAAAGATATTGCCAGTAGAAACGTTATCCCAACAGACAAAAATCAGAAGATACAACTGACAATTTACTATAAAACCAAAAAAACGGCCAGCCTACTCATGAGAAACTCTCCAGACACAAAGCAGAACGTTTTAAAAGAGATCAACCTTGTCTATGCCTTCAAATGCCCTCTTGGGGATTGTAAGCCTCAAAAAACTCAGTATATAGGCAAGACAACAACATCTCTTTCCAGGCGTTTAACGATGCATAAGCAACAGGGCTTCATTAAGGAACATATAATCTCTTCCCACAAACAAACCATCACCAGAGAAATCTTAGCAAACAACACAGAAATCATCGATAGATACAGCGATAGCAGGCGGCTTGACGTCTGCGAGGCACTACACATCAAGAAGTCAACACCAGCAATCAACAGCCAATTAATGCACAACTATATTCTACCCACTTCAAGACTCCGCTCCAATATAGAAGCATCAAGAAATATGGACCAATAGGCTTTCTACAATTACTTCCATTCAATACCCATTCAATACCCATTGTTTCGTGTCCTGTCTTGTGTTCGAATTTAATACCCATTGAATACCCATTGTTGAAAGTTCGTTTTACACCTCATCCACCTCACCCAAATGTAGATATAAACCTCGAAGATGTGTAAAGCTCTATTCAGTTTCAGTTGTGTGTTTGTAAACTAAAGTCTTTGAAAATGTAATAAGTTTTACGAAACGCGCTAAAGTGTCGTGTCAGACTAGAAATAAAAATGAATTTTGGAGAATTGATCTTTGAATTACCATCAACAGTGAAAAGAAACATAAGATAGAGAAAATTCGTGTTAGAATTATTAATCTTACTTTTTCGGTCATATTTAATAATATATGTCTACAGGAAAGACTGCTACCAATATATATATATATATATATATATATATATATATATATATATATATATATATATATATATATATATATATATATATATATATATATGTATGTATATACATATATATATATATATATATATATACATACATACTTCTCGGCCTACTATGGAAGGCCCGATTTGCCTAATAGGCTGAGTGATTTTCTTTATTTTCAATAAATTGTTTCTATTAGTATATTTGATTTATTATTATTATTTTATATTAGGAACATAAATTATTTACTTAGTTGTGTTAGTTTAGGTTAGATTAAGATAGGTTAGGTTAGGTTAGGTTAGGTAGTGTTAGGTTCGGTCATATATCTACATTAGTTTTAACTTAAATTTAAAAAAAAAATAACTCATACATAATGAAATGGATAATATATATAATGAAATAACTGAAAACTCCACACCCCAGAAGTGACTCGAACCCAGACAGCCAGGAGCACAATGCAACTGGTGTACATGTTGCCTTAACCAATCGACCACCCATATGCATGAATACATTGGTTATTGATGCGTGCATGGTTGATAATAAGTTAATATAATTTACTTTTCCACTCTTTATAAAACCCAGATTATGCATCTGTTCCTTGTAACCCCACTGCAATGATTCAGCGCAGAAAGAACACTAGAACATAATAAAAGTAATTGCAGCTTGATAGCTATTTTTCCATGCAAGGCAGCTCCTAATTTGACATACCCAAACTCACTCACATATGTCTAACATTTGCTTGACACAATCCAATGTTCCAAAGTATATTGTGTTACTTGTTAATCTGTTCCATAAAACAACCAACATATTTCCGGGCATGTGTTTACCCCGGAAATTTTCGAAGCTGAACTTATCCATTTCGTTTCCAATGTTTCGTGTTCCATTTTGTGCTGAAATATTTAACCAAATGTATATTCTCCTTGTTATTCTCATATATGTATTTATATACATCAGGTACGTCACCTCATACTCTTTACACCAAGATCCATTAGGTCGGCTGAGCTGCACAGTACTTTAGCTAAGCTGCCAGTTAATTGCTGCTTAAGGGTCCTATCCAACAGTTAAAATTGTGTGGATGTATATCTTAGCCTCACAGAATGAAGTGTTTGAAATGGTGGGCAACAGACTGTCTTGAATGTCAGGCATGCTGCTAAAGCATGCATTTCACAGCACCCATAACATAATTTGACTGAGTACACATCTTGACATCTGATTTTTTTATCCATTTTATTTCCTTTTCCTGCTTAAATCAGAATGTAATGCTCCTCCTTGTTTGACCATGTTTATCCGAGTTCAGTAATCTTGATAAAATCGCTTTAGGAAGTAATTGTCCAAGCAATTTGCTAATTAAATCCGGTATTGCAGAGTATATGGAGTGTGTGTGCTCAATGTATGCGTTTGTGTTTTAAACCTTGTTAGAGTTAAAGTGTATTGACAAATACGAGATCAAATTATATATTGATAAATACATGCAAAATATTTTCAAACAAAAAAATACTTAGGATAAGTTTTAAAGATCTAAATTTGAACAATAAAAAGACAGCTCCTATGAGTGCATTTATGTGGATCTGCCTTTCATATTGAAGAATAATGACATTTTTAATTATTGAAACTTATGAATCTCCATTTAGGGCTGTTGAAGGATAGTGCTCCGAGCCGGGTGGTCAATGTCTCCAGTGTAGGACACAAGTTTGGCAGCTCACTTGACCCAGATGATCTAAACTATGAGAAGAAGCCTTTCCCCATGTCTATGGCTGTATACGGCCAAACCAAACTGGCCAACATCCTGTTCACAAACGAACTTTCTAACAGGCTACGTGGCACAAGTAAGACCAAGAAACAATGTAAATTAAATAATATTTAATACATTAAATTAATATTATATATATATATATATATATATATATATATATATATATATATATATATATATATATATATATATATATATATATATATATATATATATATATATATATATATATATATATATATATATATATATATATATATATATATATTTTTTTTTTTTTTTTTTTTTTTTTTTTTTTTTTTTAAATATGGAAGGGAGTACCACCTCTAGCTGGAAGAAGGGGGACCCATAGCCTCGGAGGAAACCACGCATAACGCATTAGAGGGAATGTTTAGATCCCCTCCAATACAGTTTCTGTGTGCTTTTCTTATATATATATATATATATATATATATATATATATATATATATATATATATATATATATATATATATATATATATATATATATATATATGTCGTACCTAGTAGCCAGAACGCACTTTTAAGCCTACTATGCAAGGCCCGAGTTGCCTAATAAGCCAAGTTTTCATGAATTATAGTTTTTTCGATTACCTAACCTACCTAACCTAACCTAACCTAACTTTTATGGCCACTTAACCAAACCTAACCTGTAGAGATAGGTTTGGTTAGGTTAGGTAGGGTTGGTTAGGTTCGGTCATATATCTACGTTAATTTTAACTCCAATAAAAAAAAAATTGACCTCATACAAAATAAAATGGGTAGCTTTATCATTTCATAAGAAAAAAATTAGAGAAAATATATTAATTCAGGATAACTTGGCTTATTAGGCAAATCGGGCCTTGCATAGTAGGCTGAGAAGTGCGTTCTGGCTACTAGGTACGACATATATATATATATTATATATATATATTATATATATATATATATATTATATATATATATATTATATATATATATATATATATATATATATGATGCACAACTTGCCTAAACACGCAAGTGAAGTTATACAACTTTAGAACACTTTCCCACCAGGAGACTCGAACCCTAGCCAGCACAGAAGCCTTCCAGCAACTGGCATAACAGGTACGCCTTTAACCACTGCACCACGCTCAGACCCTTAAAAGAGATGGTAACTTCCAGCAACTGTTATGCCAGTTGCCAGAAGGCTTCTGTGCTGGCTAGGGTTCGAGTCTCCTGGTGGGAAAGTGTTCTAAAGTTGTTTAACTTCACTTGGGTGTTTAGGCAAGTTGTGCTTCAAGCATAGACACAGAGTTCTCCCATATTAATAGGGACTTGATGAAAAACGTAAGTGACCCCTCACTTGCTCTAGTTGCCCTTGGGAGGTGGCAATCTTTGGGGTGTTTAAATACCCCAAAATTACCATCTCTTTTAAGGTTCTGAGCGTGCTGCTGTAGGTTAAAGGCGTACCTGTTATGCCAGTTGCTGGAAGGCTTCTGTGCTGGCTAGGGTTTGAGTCTCCTGGGGGGATAGTTTTCTAAATTTGTGTATATATATAGGTTAGGTAGTCGAAAAACAATTAATTCATGAAAACTTGGCTTATTAGGCAAATTGGGCCTTGCATAGTAGGCTGAGAAGTGCGTTCTGGCTACTAGGTACGACATATACATATATATATATATATATATATATATATATATATATATATATATATATATATATATATATATATATATATATATGTCGTACCTAGTAGCCAGAACTCACTTTTCAGCCTACTATTCAAGGCCCGATTTGCCTAATAAGCCAAGTTTTCCTGAAATAATATATTTACTATAATTTTTTTTCTTATGAAATGATAAAGCAACCCTTTTCTCTATGTATGAGGTCAATTTTTTTTATTTGAGTTAAAATTAACGTAGATATATGACCGAACCTAACCAACCCTACCTACCTAACCTAACCTATATTTATAGGTAAGGTTAGGTTAGGTAGCCAAAAAAAGCTAGGTTAGGTTAGGTTAGGTAGGTTAGGTAGACGAAAAAACATTAATTCATGAAAACTTGGCTTATTAGGCAAATCGGGCCTTGAATAGTAGGCTGAGAAGTGCGTTCTGGCTATTAGGTACGACATATATATATATATATATATATATATATATATATATATATATATATATGTCGTACCTAGCAGCCAGAATGCACTTCTCGGCCTACTATGCAAGGCCCGATTTGCCTAATAAGCCAAGTTTTCCTGAATTAATATATTTTCTCTAATAATTTTCTTATGAAATGATAAAGCTACCCATTTCATTATGTATGAGGTCAATTTTTTTTAATTGGAGTTAAAATCAACGTAGATATATGACCGAACCTAATCAACCCTACCTAACCTAACCTAACCTATATTTAGAGGTTGGGTTAGGTTAGGTGGCCGAAAAAGTTAGGTTAGGTTAGGTTAGGTAGGTTAGGTAGTCGAAAAACAATTAATTCATGAAAACTTGGCTTATTAGGTAAATCGGGCCTTGCATAGTAGGCTGAGAAGTGAGTTCTGGCTACTAGGTACGACATATATATATATATATATATATATATATATATATATATATATATATATATATATATATATATATATATATATATATATATATATATATATATATATATATATATATATATATATATATATATATATATATATATATAACTATAACACGTCCGGTCGTGATGGTCAAGTGGATTAAGGCGTCTTGTACCTACCAGTTGCGTTGCTCCTGGGAGTATGGGTTCGAGTCACTTCTGGGGTGTGAGTTTTCAGTTGCATATTGTCCTGGGGACCATTCAGGCTTGTTCGCATTTGTGTTCCTCACGTGTGCCCCAAAGAATGAGGTGATTTGGTAAAATGCTATGCCCAAGATTACTATCCGAGTGCCGGCGGTGGGGTGGTTCAAATAGCTTCGGCTATCACCTCATTTTGTCCGGTCGTTATGGTCAAGTGGATTAAGGCGTCTTGTACATACCAGTTGCGTTGCTCCTGGGAGTATGGGTTCGAGTCACTTCTAGGGTGTGAGTTTTCAGTTGCATATTGTCCTGGGGACCATTCAGGCTTGTTCGCATATATATATATATTTAATATGACCGAAAAAGTAAGATTAATAATTCTAACACGAATTTTCTCGGTCTTTCTTACGTTTCTTTTCACTGTTGATGGTAATTCAAAAATCAATTCTCCAAAATTCATTTTTATTTCTAGTCTGATGCGACACTTGAGCGCGTTTCGTAAAACTTATTACATTTTCAAAGACTTTAGTTTACACACACACACACAACTTTAACTGAATAGAGCTTAAAAACCTTTGAGTTTTTTTTTATACCTACATTTGGGTGAGGTGACATGTTACAATTGTTTTGGATGAGGTGAAAATAAACTTTTAACACAAGACAGGACACGAAACAATAGGTATTAAAGGTAGGTAACTGCAGAAGGCCTATTTTTATTAGCCCATATTTCTTGATGCTTCTATATTGGAGCACAGTCTTGAAGTGGGTAGAATATAGTTGTGCATTAATTGGCTGTTGATTGCTGGTGTTGACTTCTTTATGTGTAGTGCCTCGCAGACGTCAAGCCGCCTGCTATCGCTGTATCTATCAATGATTTCTGTGTTGTTTGCTAAGATTTCTCTGGTGATGGTTTGGTTGTGGGAAGAGACTATATGTTCCTTAATGGAGCCCTGTTGCTTATGCATAAGCAACAGGGCTCCATTAAGGAACATATAGTATATATATATATATGTCGTACCTAGTAGCCAGAACTCACTTCTCAGCCTACTATGCAAGGCCTGATTTGCCTAATAAGCCAAGTTTTCATGAATTAATTGTTTTTCGACGACCTAACCTACCTAACCTAACCTAACCTAACTTTTTCGGCTACCTAACCTAACCTAACCTATAAAGATAGGTTAGGTTAGGTTAGGTAGCGTTGGTTAGGTTCGGTCATATATCTACTTTAATTTTATCTCCAATAAAAGACAATTGACCTCATACATAATGAAATGGGTAGCTTTATCATTTCATAAGAAAAAAAATAGAGAAAATATATTAATTCAGGAAAACTTGGCTTATTAGGCAAATCGGGCCTTGAATAGTAGGCTGAGAAGTGAGTTCTGGCTACTAGGTACGACATATATATATATATATATATATATATATATATATATATATATATATATATATATATATATATATATATATATATATATATATACATATATATATATATGTCGTACCTAGTAGCCAGAACGCACTTCTCAGCCTACTATGCAAGGCCCGATTTGCCTAATAAGCCAAGTTTTCATGAATTAATTGTTTTTTCGACTACCTAACCTACCTAACCTAACCTAACCTAACGTTTTCGGCTACTTAACCTAACCTAACCTAACCTATAAAGATAGGTTAGGTTAGGTTAGGTAGGGTTGGTTAGGTTCAGTCATATATCTACGTTAATTTTAACTCCAATAAAAAAAATTGACCTCATACATAATGAAATGGGTAGCTTCATCATTTCATAAGAAAAAATTAGAGAAAATATATTAATTCAGGAAAACTTGGCTTATTAGGCAAATCGGGCCTTGCATAGTAAGCTGAGAAGTGCGTTCTGGCTACTAGGTACGACATATATATATATATATATATATATATATATATATATATATATATATATATATATATATATATATATATATATATATATATATATATATATATGCAGAAAATCCACAGAGAAATATGAAATGAGGTGAACGTGTGTGTATACAATCTGTGTGTGTGTGTGTTTGTGTGTGTGTGTGTGTGTGTGTGTGTGTGTGTGTACTCACCTAATTGTGCTTGCGGGGTTGAGCTCTGGCTCTTTGGTCCCGCCTCTCAAACGTCAATCAACTGATGTACAGTTTCCTGAACCTACTGTGCTCTATCATATCTACATTTCAAGCTGTGTATGGAGTCAGCCTCCACCACATCACGTCCTAGTGCATTCCATTTATTAACTACTCTGACACTGAAACAATTCTTTCTAACGTCTCAGTGACTTATCTGGGTACTAAGTTTCCACCGGTGTCCCCTTGCTCGTGTCCCACCCGTGCTGAAGAGTTTGGCTTTGTCCACCCTGTCAATTCCCCTGAAAATTTTGTAGGTGGTTATCATGTCTCCCCTTACTCTTCTGTCTTCCAGTGTCGTGAGATGCATTTCTCGCAGCTATTCTTCATAATTCATGCCTCTTAGTTCTGGGACTAGCCTAGTGGCATATGTCTGAACTTTTTCAAGCTTGACAAGGTACGGACTCCTTTCTGGGGCCGCATACTCCAGGATTGGTCTTACATATGTGGTATACAAGGTTCTGAATGATTCCTTACGCAGGTTCCTGAAAACAGGTCTAATGCTAGACAGCCTCGCATACGCCGCAGATGTTATTCTTTTGTTGTGGGCTTCAGGAGACAGGGTTGGTGTGACATCAACTCCTAGATCCTTCTCTCTGTCCGTTTCATGAAGGACTTCATCTCCCATTCTGTATCTTGTGTCTGACCTCCTGTTTCCCCCTGCCTAGTTACGCTACCTTACATTTACTCGGGTTGAACTTTAGTAGCCATATGTTGGACCACTCATACAGTCTGCCTAGGTCATCTTGTAGTCTCATACTGTTTTTCTCCGTCTTAATCCTCCTCATAAATTTTGCATCATCAGCAAACAATGAGAGGAATGATTCTATACCATCTGGAAGATCATTTACATATATAAGAAACAGTATGGGTCCAAGGACAGAACCCTGAGGGACCCCACTGGTTACGTCTCGCCAATCTGATACCTAACCCCGAACAGTGACTCGCTGTCTTCTGTTACTTAGGTATTCCCTTATCCAATGGAGGATCTTCCCTTTCACTCCTGCCTGCATCTCCAGCTTTCGCACTAGTCTTTGGTGTAGCATTGTGTCAAAGTCTTTCTGGTAATCCAAAAATATAGTCTGCCCACCCCCTCTCTTTCTTGTCTGATTCTTGTTGCCTCATCGTAGAATTCAATTAATCCTGTGAGGCATGACTAGCCATCCCTGAAACCATGTTGGTGTTTGTTCTTTGTTCTTTGTTCACACTTCTTTGTCGTTTATAGTGAATCTGTCTGCCCCTGTCCTCAGCTTCATTACCAGGTCCTTCACTGTTGTCTTTCTCCTGATGTGGTTGTGCAGCAATTTGGGTTGGGTCTTAGCGTGTGGTTGTGTGTATGTGTGTGTGTGTGTGTGTGTGTGTCTGTGTACTCACCTAGTTGTGCTTGCGGGGGTTGAGCTCTGGCTCTTTGGTCCCGCCTTTCAACCGTCAATCAACAGGTGTACAGGTTCCTGAGCCTATTGGGCTCTATCATATCTACACTTGAAACTGTGTATGGAGTCAGCCTCCACCACATTACTTCCTAATGCATTCCATTTGTCAACCACTCTGACACTAAAAAAATTCTTTCTAATATCTCTGTGGCTCATTTGGGCACTCAGTTTCTACCTGTGTTCCCTAGTGCGTGTGCCCCTTGTGTTAAATAGCCTGTCTTTATCAACCCTGTCGATTCCCTTGAGAATCTTGAATGTGGTGATCATGTCCCCCCTAACTCATCTGTCTTCCAACGAAGTGAGGTTAAATTCCCGTAGTCTCTCCTCGTAACTCATACCTCTCAGCTCGGGTGCTAGTCTGGTGGCAAACCTTTGAACCTTTTCCAGATTAGTCTTATGCTTGACTAGATATGGACTCCATGCTGGAGCCGCATACTCCAGGATTGGTCTGACATATGTGGTATATAATGTTCTGAAAGATTCCTTACACAAGTTTCTAATGGCCATTCTTATGTTAGCCAACCTGGCATATGCTGCTGATGTTATCCTCTTGATATGAGCTTCAGGGGACAGGTCTGGCGTGATATCAACCCCCAGGTCTTTCTCTCTCTCTGACTCTTGAAGTATTTCATCTCCCAAATGATACCTTGTATCTGGTCTCCTGCTTCCTACCCCTATCTTCATTACATTACACATGCTTGGGTTAAACTCTAACAGCCATTTGTTCGACCATTTCCTGCAGCTTGTCCAGGTCTTCTTGAAGCCTCAAGCTGTCCTCCTCTGTCTTAATCCTTCTCATAATTTTGGCGTCAGCAAACATTGAGAGGAATGAGTCTATATCCTCTGGGAGATCATTTACAGCTTATCAACAGCTTATGCATCAACCTTTTATGGGATACTGTGTTAAACGCTTTCCGACAGTCCAAAAAAATGCAGTCCGCCCATCCTTCTCTTTATTGCTTAATCTTTGTCACCTGATCGTAGATTTCTATCAAGCCTGTAAGGCAAGATTTACAAGATTTACTTCCTGAACCCATGTTGATGGGTTGTCACGAAGTCTTTTCTCTCCAGATATGTTACTAGGTTTTTTTTCTCACAATCTTTTTTTCCTCACAATCTTCTCCATCACCTTGCATGGTAAACACGTTAAGGACACTGGCCTGTAGTTCAGTGCCTCTTGTCTGTCACCCTTTTTGGATATTGGTACTACATTAGCAGTCTTCCATATTTCTGGTAGGTCTCCCGTTTCCAGTGACCTACTATATACTATGGAGAGTGGCAAACAAAGT
Organism: Procambarus clarkii; assembly: GCF_020424385.1. Taxonomy (NCBI): domain Eukaryota; kingdom Metazoa; phylum Arthropoda; class Malacostraca; order Decapoda; family Cambaridae; genus Procambarus; species Procambarus clarkii. The sequence continues at coordinate 933 of NW_025565506.1, read as the reverse complement.
GCTCCTGCACACTATTTCAATACCTATGGTAATATTCCGTCCGGCCCAACAGTTTTTCTCACATCCAGCTCCAATAGGTGCTTCTTGACCTTATCTCTTTTAATTTCGAACCTATCCAAGGTCACCTGGTTTGCTGCCACCTCTCCTAGCGCCGTGACTTCTCCCTGTTCTATTGTAAAGACCTCCTGGAACATTTTGTTGAGTTGTTCATGCACCTCTTTGTCATTCTCTGTGTACCTGTCCTCGCCCACCCTAAGTTTCATCACCTGTTCCTTCACTGCTGTCTTCCTCCTGATGTGACTGTGTAGTAGCTTTGGTTCGGTCTTGGCTTTATTAGCTATATCATTTTCATACCTTTTCTCAGCTGCTCTTCTCACACTAACATACTGGTTCCTGGTTCTCTGGTATCTCTCTCTACTTTCTGGTGTTCTGTCATTACGGAAGTTCCTCCAGTCTCTTTTGTTTGCTCCTTTGCTTTCATAATTCCATAGTAAACCCGGATTCTTCCTTTGCTTCTCTTTTTTTCCTGTCGGGCTGGGAAAAACCTGCTTACAGGTCCTGACATTTTGGGTGACATAGTCCATCATGTCTTGTACGGACTTGGTTCTGAGTTCTGGTCCCAATGTATATCCCATAGGAATTTATTCATCTCCTCATAGTTTCCCTTTCGGTACGCCACCCATTGTTTCCCAGTTCTTTTTTGGGGGTGATAATTCCTCTCAACCAGGTACTCAAAGCTCAATACACTATGATCACTCATTCCCAAGGGGGCTTCCAACTTAACTTCCCTTATACCCGACTCATTTAGGGTAAATATCAGATCAAGCAAGGCTGGTTCATCCCTTCCCTCATTTTGTAGGTCCCTTGACGTGTTGACTTAGAAAGTTTCTTTTTGCCACATCCAGCAGCTTAGCTCTCCATGTGTCTGAGTCC
>NW_025565505.1:80000-137016 GCF_020424385.1 Procambarus clarkii | reverse complement strand
TATCAAATGTTCGTGAACTTTAATTATCGTCTCACTAACCACACCCAGGTGGCCAATGGTGTTGAGGCGTCAAGGTGGAGGTTGTTGGTGCTGGCCGGAATGAGGCCTTGTGTGTGAGTGTGAGTGTGAGGTGGGCCTTGTGTGTGAGGTGGGCCTTGTGTGAGTGTGTGAGGTGGGCCTTGTGTGTGTGTGTGAGGTGGGCCTTGTGTGAGTGTGTGTGTGAGGTGGGCCTTGTGTGTGTGTGTGAGGTGGGCCTTGTGTGAGTGTGTGAGGTGGGCCTTGTATTCACCTAGTTGTATTAACCTAGTTGTATTCACCTAGTTGTGCTTGCGGGGGTTGAGCTCTGCTCTTTCAGCCCGCCTCTCAACTGTCAATCAACTGTTTCTACTACTACTATTTTTTTTCCACAACACACACACACTCACCAGGAAGCAGCCCGTGACAGCTGACTAACTCTCAGGTACCTATTTACTGCCAGGTAACAGGGGCATAGGGTGAAAGAAACTCTGCCAATCGTTTCTCGCCAGTGCCCGGGATCGAACCCAGGACCACAGAATCACGTGTTCAGCGTGCTATCCGCTCAGCCACCGGCTCCCCTTCCCACATATACGCACACACATACCGGTGAGTGCATGTGTGAGTTGAGCCTTGTGTGAGTGTGTGAGGTGGGCCTTGTGTGAGTGTGTGTGTGTGAGGTGGGCCTTGTGTGAGTGTGTGTGTGTGAGGTGGGCTTTGTGTGAGTGTGTGTGTGTGTGTGTGTGAGGTGGGCCTTGTGTGAGTGTGTGTGTGTGAGGTGGGCCTTGTGTGAGTGTGTGTGTGTGAGGTGGGCCTTGTGTGAGTGTGTTGTGAGGTGGGCCTTGTGTGAGTGTGTGTGTGTGAGGTGGGCCTTGTGTGAGTGTGTGTGTGTGTGTGTCACCTAATTGTACTCAGCCAGTTGTGCTTTCGGGGGTTGAGCTCTGGCTCTTTGGTCCCGCCTCTCAACCGTCAATCAACTGATGTACAGATTCTTGAGCCTTACTGGGCTCTATCATATCTATATTTGAAACTGTGTATGGAGTCAGCCTTCATCATATCACTGCCTAATGCATTCCATCTGTTAACTACTCTGACACTGAAAAAGTTCTTTCTAACGTCCCTGTGGCTCATTTGGGTACTCAGTTTCCACCTGTGTCCCCTTGTTCGCGTACCCCCGTGTTAAACAGTTTATCTTTATCTACCCTGTCAATTCCTCTGAGAATTTTGTAGGTAGTGATCATGTCTCCCCTTACTCTTCTGTCTTCCAGTGTCGTGAGGTGCATTTCCCGCAGCCTTTCTTCGTAACTCATGCCTCTTAGTTCTGGGACTAGCCTAGTGGCATACCTCTGAACTTTTTCCAGCTTCGCCTTGTGCTTGACAAGGTACGGGCTCCATGCTGGGGCCGCATACTCCAAGACTGATCTTACATATGTGGTATACAAGGTTCTGAATGATTCCTTACACAGGTTCCTGAAGGCTGTTCTGATGTTAGCCAGCCTCGCGTATGCCGCAGATGTAATTCTCTTTATGTGGGCTTCAGGAGACAGGTTTGGTGTGATATAAACTTCTAGATCTTTCTCTCTGTTTCATTAAGTACTTTCATCTCCCATTCTGTATCCTGTGTCTGGCCTCCTGTGTCCACTGCCTAGTTTCGTTACCTTACATTTACTCGGGTTGATCTTTAGTAGCCATTTGTTGGACCATTCATGCAGTCTGTCTAGGTCATCTTGTAGTCTCATACTGTCTTTCTACGTCTTAATCCTCCTCATAATTTTCGCATCATCAGCAAACAATGAGAGGAATGATTCTATTCCAACTGGAATATCATTTACATATATAAGAAACAGTATGGGTTCAAGGACTGAACCCTGCGGGACCCCACTGGTGACGTCTCGCCAATCTGAGACCTCATCTCGCATAGTGACTCGCTGCCTTCTGTTAATTAGGTACTCCCTATCCAATGGAGTACCTTCCTTTTCACTCCTGCCTGCATCTCCAGCTTTCGCACTAGTCTCTGATGTGGCACTATGTCAAAGGCTTTCTGGCAATCCAAAAATATGCAGTCATCCCACCTATCTCTTTCTTGTCTGATTCTTGTTGCCTGATCGTAGAATTCAATTAATCCTGTGAGGCATGACCTGCCATCCCTGAAACCATGTTGGTGTTGTGACACAAAGTTCCTTCGCTCCAGAGGTTCGATTAGCTTTTTTCGCACAATTTTCTCCATTAGCTTGCATGGTATGTAAGTTAGGGACACTGGCCTGTAGTTCAGTGCCTCCTGTCTATCCCCCCTTCTTGTATATCGGGACTACGTTTGCCACCTTCCAAATTTCTGGCAGTTCACCTGTTACCAGTGATTTGTTATACACCATGGAGAGTGGCAGGCTTCCTTCCTGCCACTCTTCTGCAGGAGCAGAAGCGAAGGGCTCCTGCTCATTCCTTTAGTATCCATGGTGATATTCCATCCGGGACTATAGCCTTTGTCACATCTAACTTTAGCAAAAGCTTCCTTTCATCCCCACTGGTGTGCATAAAGAACTGCACACTACAGATTTTTCTACTCTAAGCATGAGACCAATAGAAAAAGGAAAAGCGGGAGCAAACCGCCAGGCTTCCACCACAAGGGTGAAAATCTGTCCACTTAGACCGCTGGTTCCTCCTAGTTAAAAAAAAAAGGACGTTAAAACCAATAAACGGTAACCGACGGGTTCTCAATCAAATATTTGTATTTGATGTGGTGCTATGAATTGGTATCCGAATTTCCCAAGACCAACCATCATTAAAAAAATCACATTGCAACATTCGTATAAAGCAGAACATGGGTGGAAAAGAATGGTTGAAGAATTGACATCAAAGACCGTTTTCTATAACAAAACAATTTATTTACAAGAGACTAAACTACTACAACATCGAATTAATGCTACGTTAATGTCCATCAAATGGCACTATAACAACAGCTAAATAGAAACGACTCCGGTTCATTGCTGTGCGGCTGCATACTGAACTAACCTGAACACAGGTGTGCCCACTGACGACGCAATATTGCAAACAAATAATTCACAAGCCTAGTTTAAACCACAGTGAGTGAATCGTTACGTTAATGTCCATCCAGTGGCACTTGTAACACAGCTATTCAACAGCCTCTCGAGAAATAACAGCAGTCTCCATCTTGCTGACACTTCGGGCTGACTAATTGAACTAACTGAAAAAAGATGCCCACTGACGACACAAGCTTGCAATCAATATTGTCACGGCTTCACGGTGAACAGATACTATAATAACAATCTTATGGGTCCTCCAACCTTCCAGGCGAGATACCCACGTAACTAGGCGGGTAGTCCAACACTGACCCCCCCCTATCACAACCTAATGTGAACACTCTTTGCAACTCCCTGCAAGAAGTTGCAAATGTAAACAGTAAACAAAGCCAGGCAAGGTGGGATTCTGAGACACTTCTCCAGTAATCCCCAAGTTACTTTACTCGTCTCCAGACGATAAACAAAAGAAATTGCCTTAATTACAAAATTAATTATGTAATTAATTACGTTAATTGACTATCCACAGCAGTCAGCAACAAAGTACTTTACGTTAATCACAAACACTTGTCTCCCTCAGACAACAATATGATGGTACTCTACGTTAATCACCAACACTTGTCTCCCTCAGACAACAACATGATGGTACTCTACGTTAATCATCAACACTTGTCTCCCTCAGACAACAATATGATGGTACTCTACGTTAATCATCAACACTTGTCTCCCTCAGACAACAACATGATGGTACTCTACGTTAATCACAAACACTTGTCTCCCTCAGACAACAATATGATGGTACTCTACGTTAATCACCAACACTTGTCTCCCTCAGACAACAACATGATGGTACTCTACGTTAATCACAAACACTTGTCTCCCTCAGACAACAACATGATGGTACTCTACGTTAATCACCAACACTTGTCTCCCTCAGACAACAATATGATGGTACTCTACGTTAATCACAAACACTTGTCTCCCTCAGACAACAACATGATGGTACTCTACGTTAATCATCAACACTTGTCTCCCTCAGACAACAATATGATGGTACTCTACGTTAATCACCAACACTTGTCTCCCTCAGACAACAACATGATGGTACTCTACGTTAATCACCAACACTTGTCTCCCTCAGACAACAACATGATGGTACTCTACGTTAATCACCAACACTTGTCTCCCTCAGACAACAACATGATGGTACTCTACGTTAATCACAAACACTTGTCTCCTTCAGACAACAACATGATGGTACTCTACGTTAATCACCAACACTTGTCTCCCTCAGACAACAACATGATGGTACTCTACGTTAATCACCAACACTTGTCTCCCTCAGACAACAACATGATGGTACTCTACGTTAATCACCAACACTTGTCTCCCTCAGACAACAACATGATGGTACTCTACGTTAATCACCAACACTTGTCTCCCTCAGACAACAATATGATGGTACTCTACGTTAATCACCAACACTTGTCTCCCTCAGACAACAACATGATGGTACTCTACGTTAATCACCAACACTTGTCTCCCTCAGACAACAACATGATGGTACTCTACGTTAATCACCAACACTTGTCTCCCTCAGACAACAACATGATGGTACTCTACGTTAATCACCAACACTTGTCTCCCTCAGACAACAACATGATGGTACTCTACGTTAATCACCAACACTTGTCTCCCTCAGACAACAACATGATGGTACTCTACGTTAATCACCAACACTTGTCTCCCTCAGACAACAACATGATGGTACTCTACGTTAATCACCAACACTTGTCTCCCTCAGACAACAACATGATGGTACTCTACGTTAATCACAAACACTTGTCTCCCTCAGACAACAACATGATGGTACTCTACGTTAATCACCAACACTTGTCTCCCTCAGACAACAACATGATGGTACTCTACGTTAATCACCAACACTTGTCTCCCTCAGACAACAACATGATGGTACTCTACGTTAATCACCAACACTTGTCTCCCTCAGACAACAATATGATGGTACTCTACGTTAATCACCAACACTTGTCTCTCTCAGACAACAACATGATGGTACTCTACGTTAATCACCAACACTTGTCTCCCTCAGACAACAACATGATGGTACTCTACGTTAATCACCAACACTTGTCTCCCTCAGACAACAACATGATGGTACTCTACGTTAATCACCAACACTTGTCTCCCTCAGACAACAACATGATGGTACTCTACGTTAATCATCAACACTTGTCTCCCTCAGACAACAATATGATGGTACTCTACGTTAATCACCAACACTTGTCTCCCTCAGACAACAACATGATGGTACTCTACGTTAATCATCAACACTTGTCTCCCTCAGACAACAATATGATGGTACTCTACGTTAATCACCAACACTTGTCTCCCTCAGACAACAACATGATGGTACTCTACGTTAATCACCAACACTTGTCTCCCTCAGACAACAACATGATGGTACTCTACGTTAATCACCAACACTTGTCTCCCTCAGACAACAGCATGATGGTACTCTACGTTAATCACCAACACTTGTCTCCCTCAGACAACAACATGATGGTACTCTACGTTAATCACCAACACTTGTCTCCCTCAGACAACAACATGATGGTACTCTACGTTAATCACAAACACTTGTCTCTCTCAGACAACAACATGATGGTACTCTACGTTAATCACAAACACTTGTCTCCCTCAGACAACAACATGATGGTACTCTACGTTAATCACCAACACTTGTCTCCCTCAGACAACAACATGATGGTACTCTACGTTAATCACCAACACTTGTCTCCCTCAGACAACAACATGATGGTACTCTACGTTAATCACCAACACTTGTCTCCCTCAGACAACAACATGATGGTACTCTACGTTAATCACAAACACTTGTCTCCCTCAGACAACAACATGATGGTACTCTACGTTAATCACCAACACTTGTCTCCCTCAGACAACAACATGATGGTACTCTACGTTAATCACCAACACTTGTCTCCCTCAGACAACAACATGATGGTACTCTACGTTAATCACCAACACTTGTCTCTCTTAACACAAGTCAACTTGTTAACAATAACTCAAAGTCTCTTAAATTACATCACACTTGACTCCTTTCAAGTATTCAGTGAGTAATTCCTAATTAATGTCAAACGGACAACTAATTAAATCCCAATCGAGTTACGTTAACTAAGCCTACCACTATCTTGGTAGCTTCTCAACAGTCTATGTCAAACTTTTACATAAATGAACGTTAATTACTCTAATTAACCCCGAGCAATTAATTAACTGTCACCAGGACCGATAATTAATCATACATAAATACGTCTCACTCCGCACTGCCTAAGCAGGTCTCATCACTGTGAATTCACGGACGAGGTGTTAATTACCCTAATTAACATGAGCATCTTAATCCACTGTCACCAGACAGGATATTATTAATATAACGAGTTATGCTAGCTCCATGACCTCGCTTTACCGAGTCATCAAGAACTTTGACGTTAATACTCCACTAATTATCATGAGCCACTAATTGCTATACCCCAGAAAGGTAATTAGTCTCAAACAAATTACGTTAACACAAATACTGTCAGACTTTGACAGTTCCTCCCCACTATGGGAATTCATGATGAGAATGTTAATTACATAATTAGCTAGAGTGGTCAATTAGTCAACTCGGGCAATTAATTGCACCTGAAACGTATCTCAACAAGCTCAACACTATTTCCCTTAACAGCTCTCTCTCTCTCATTAAGTAATGTGCAACCCTTTATGTCGTTAATTACCACTTAATTAACTCTCACTGAATCCTTAAGTCATCAACACAACTTAAAGATCACAAAGTAACCCCAGGTTACATAGGTCACACTTACAGTGGCATAACAAAACAAATGTACAGCCCACATACGATTGCAGCGTCTCTGCAACACGGATATTACTGCACCCACACAGTAATGACACACACGGTTTGGCAACAACAAAAGTATACCTATATTACTGCCCCCTCTAATCTTGCAACAGTTGCAAGGAATTACTGTGTGGAATCACTACTCTAGAAAAACAATTTACGTTAATATAAGACACTGTCGCTACACTGACAGCTGGTACTAATTCTCTTAATTAGGCAGATTAACCAATCAATTGCTTGCTCTCTCATTAAGTACTGTGAATTCCACTGAGTAATTAAAGGGACCTCCTTAAATCATCAACACAGCTGCTAGGGCAGTAATATAACGTATACCAAACAACAACACTGCCCAAACACACAAACATAATGATGCTGTCAGCATACCCCACATGCTAATGACATCACTATGCAATCAGTCAGCAATCACAATTTCTGACTCACCACACAACACCGTAATAATATACATGCAAATGAAACACATGGAAATGGTACACACTAATCAATGATCATAAATCAAATAGCTTACCTATCATTCATCCACATAAATTTACATATAATAACAATATCACTAGAGAAATTATACATAATTATAGAGACCTCACGGTGTCCACTGACAACCCTACTACACTGGCCTGCCTATCTCTGTAAATATAATTAACATGCGGCAACATGGCATTAATCTTGACTCTGAACGATATATACATTTAATCGACAGTTCAACGATCACTTACATGGTAGAAATATCTACACTGACCAGTTTACATACTCGAGTCAGTCTTCACACACAACATATCTATATACATCTACATGTGTGGTTCTGTGTATAATATACACCCTCACAGACGGTCACCTTGACATCACTACAGAAAGCTGCCTCTCAGCTGTTTCCCTCGCCTGGCAGGCGCTATGGAACAACACAGCTGGTGCCGGAATTAACATTAGTCCAGAGACACTGCATACACTACAATATAATGAGTACTCTCGATTACCACTCTCATTACCTTCATTCCCCCAGTCACAGCCTCACTTGCAGAAGAACACCTAGCTCGCTCCCATGTGCGTCGACTAGGTGTGGCCCTAGGGTGTGACCAGGGCATGTGGTCAAGCGTGGCCCAAGGGGGTGGCCAAGACATGTGGCCACTGTGTGGCCCTAAGGAGTGGCCACAGCGTGGCGCTAAGGAGTGGCCATGGAGTAGCGCGAGGTGGTCGTAGCGCTCTACCCAGGATGAGATGGCGAGCGGGGTGGCTGGAGTGGTCCACAGGTGGGTTGGCAAGGGTGTGGCCACCTCGTGGCCCCGTGTCTGGCCACGGAACGGTGCGGCGCACACATGGGGTTGCCTCAGGCTGGCGGGCTCAGGCGTACACAACGAGTGCACCCTACACTCTAGCCTAATCTAGAAAACTAGCTGAGGGAATTTCCATTCCCTCACACCCATGTTTTATCCGTTAGGAATTTTCTTATCTCTTCATAGTTTCCCTTACGGAATGCTGCCCTTATGCTTTCAGTTCCCTTTCTCGAGTACTTTAGCCCTTCTTTGAACAGATACTCAAACGTCAGTCCACTGTGATCGCTCATTCCTACTGGGGCCTCGAAGTCAATTTCCCTTATGTCGGAGTAATTCAGAGTGAAGACTAGGTAGAGTCTCGCTGGTTCATTATTTCCCCTCATTTGTGTGCGTTCCCTGACATTGAGGCTTAAAAAGTTGTTTGTTGCCACCTCTAGTAGTTTAGCTCTCCATGTTTCCTCTCCTCCATGTGGTTCCTTGTTCTCCCAGTCTATCCTTCCGTGATTGAAGTCCCCCATGATGAGCAGAGGGAGATCAAATTCTACAGGCAGCAGAGGCTGCCCTCTCAGTTATATTGTTAACTGCTATGTTGTTTCTGTTATACTCTTGCCTGGGTCATCTGTCGTTTGGGGGAGGGTTATATATCACTGCTACTACTACTCTTGGTCCTCTCATTGTCATGGTGCCTGTTATATAGTCTCTTTTAACCCCTCGAAGCCTTGGATAACCATCTCCTTGAAACTCCATTCCTTTCTCATGAGTAGAGCCACTCCACCTCCTCCACTACCCTCCCTCTCTTTCCTTAATACAGTGTAATCCTGGGGGGGAACACCGCATTCGTTATGATTCCTGAGAGTTGAATTTCCGTGATTCCAATTACATCTGGGTTCACTTCTTGTGCTCTTTCCTTAAGTTCACTTTCCTTACTTATAATCACCTCTATGTTCGAGTACATCACCTTGAAGCTGACTCTATTCTGTCCATCCTCAGTTTCTGTTGATTCCACTGGAGTAGGCAAACCTGGAGGGTCTGGGATGGGTAGGGGGAAGGGAGGGGACCTGGGTTGTGAGTAAATCCATGTTCCCTTTACTGGAAGTAAAGGAGACCTGGATTCTGAGGGGGCCTGGGAGGATTTGGTTTGGAGTGGGTGGGAGCGAAGGGAGGGCTTGGGGTGTGGAGGAAAGAGGGGGGGCTAGTGGGTTAGGGGGGAGGGAGAGCTTCAGGGGTGGGGAAGAAAGGATGGCTTGGGGGGAGGGGGAGAAAGGAGGTGTTGTGGGGGCAGGAGAGAAGGGAGGGTGAGGGAGAAAGGAGGGCTTAGTGGGATGGGGGAGAAGGGAGGGCTTAGGGGAGTGGAGGAGAACGGAGGGGGATAGAGAGGGGTGGGGGAGAAGGGAGGGCTTAGTGTGGTGGGGGAGAAGAGGGGTGGGTAAGAAATGAGGGCTTGGGGGAATTGGGAGGGTTTGGGGAGATAGAGAGGGGATGTCTAGAGGAGTGGGGGGAGTGGGGGAAGGTGGTCCAGGTGGCCACTTAGTGGTAGGCTCGTAGGGGCTGGGGCAGGTAGGGCTTCTATTGGATGGGAGGTGGGTGTGATGCTCCTCCCACTGGGGCTGTTGAACTGACTGTGGAGGGTTCCCCACTCCCCTTTGGGATCGTAGGGTTCTGGGCTGTGGTTCCCTGATTCCTGTCTCTCTCCCTGCACTCCTTCCTTGCTGCTGCTGCCCTCAATCTCTCCTCCCTTGTCATATCCCTCTGCAGGTATTCCTTTTTGAACTTCGGTACATTGAATAGGCTGCTCTTCTTTGCTAAGATTTCTTCTTTTGTGTCCTAGCTTTTGAAAACCACTTTTATCAATCGATCTCTGTCCTTGTTGTACTGGCCAAGCTTGAAAACCTTTTCTATATTCTGTTCTTCCCTCTCCATCTATACCAAACAAGGATCTTTTGAACTGTGGGTTATATCTCTCCTCTTCCCTGGACTGGTCCCTATTTGTTCCTTAATACCTACTACGATTACAGCTCTTTTCCTCTATATCAGGCGGCTTGTGTATCTTGCTGCTTCCTGAGAAGTAGCAACTTTCATGGCAATTTCCTGTACTGCAGAGACAGCTTCTGGGCTCCTTCTAACTATGTATGCAAATGCATGTTGTATTGTAGAAGTCCCTTCTACGGATACATTACCATCTTCCTGGGGGCTGGTTCGTGTCTGGTATTGGGGAGGATTCTTTTTCAGGCTTTTAATCTCCTCCTATGCCTCATTCAGTTCATCCTGCAGGTTGGCTACCTTTTCCTCCATTACCTTTAGTTCTCCCTGATTGTCTCCACATTTGAAGGAGTGCCTCCTGAAACGAGTCATCTTGTCCTTCTCCTCCCCTTCTCCTTGTCTACGAGGGGCCTCGTAGCCTGGTGGATAGCACGCAGGACTCGTAATTCTGTGGCGCGGGTTCGATTCCCGCACGAGGCAGAAACAAATGGGCAAAGTTTCTTTCACCCGGAATGCCCCTGTTACCTAGCAGTAAATAGGTACCTGGGAGTTAGTCAGCTGTCACGGGCTGCTTCCTGGGGGTGGAGGCCTGGTCGAGGACCGGGCCGCGGGGACACTAAAGCCCCGAAATCATCTCAAGATAAGAAGAAGATTCTCCTTGCCATGTTTGTTTCCTATTCCAATTCTCCAATCTAATGGGCAGGATGGTGTGTGTGTGTGTGTGTGTATTTCCTATTCAAATTTTCCAATCCAATGTGTGCGTGTGTGTGTATGTTTGTATGCGTGTGTGGGATAGTGTTTGAGTATGTGTGTGTGTGTGTGTGTGTGTGTGTGTGTGTGTGTGTGTGTGTGTGTGTGTTGTGTGTGTGTGTGTGTGTGTGTGTTGTGTGTGTGTGTCGTGTGTGTGTGTGTGTGTGTGTGTGTGTGTGTGTGTGTGTGTGTGTGTGTGTGTGGTGAGTGTGGAGTGTGTATGTGTGTGTGTATTTGTGTAGTGGGTGTAGTGGATTGGTGTGTAGTGTATGTGTGCGTGCGTGTGCGTGCGTGTGCGTATGTGTGTGTGTACTCACCAATATTAAAAAGTTACCAAGCATCAAAATTTCAACAAACAAATGTTATTGTTATTATAAATAGCTCCTAGTGTTTCGGAACGCAGAAACTGTTTAATAAATATAAAGAAAACTTGTCCGTCTTGACCTCAAAAGATTAAGGTCAAGTCGGACAGGTTTCGTAGGAACAGTTGTTTTGGCTTAAGGTAGAGTATACGTCAAAATGCGACGTTCTATCAAGAGGAAGGGTTGCTGGTATCCAGGTACCCCTAGCAACGCTTCCACACTAATACATGGTACTTCTTTCTCTCTCTCTCTCTCTCTCTCTCTCTCTCTCTCTCTCTCTCTCTCTCTCTCTCTCTCTCTCTCTCTCTCTCTCTCTCTCTCTCTCTCTCTCTCTCTCTCTCTCTCTCTCTCTCTCTCCCCCTCTCTCTCTCTCTCTCTCTCTCTCCCCCTCTCTCTCTCTCTCTCTCTCCCCCTCTCTCTCTCTCTCTCTCTCTCCCCCTCTCTCCCCCTCCCCTCCCCCTCCCTCCCTCTCTCTCCCCCTCCCTCCCTCTCTCTCCCCCTCCCTCCCTCCCTCCCTCCCTCCCTCCCCTCCCTCCCTCCCTCCCTCCCTCTCTCTCTCTCTCCCCTCCCCCTCCCTCCCTCCCTCCCTCTCTCCTCTCCCTCTCTCCCTCCTCTCCCTCTCTCTCTCCCTCTCTCTCCTCTCTCCCTCTCTCTCTCTCTCTCTCTCTCTCTCTCTCTCTCTCTCTCTCTCTCTCTCTCTCTCTCTCTCTCTCCCTCTCTCCCTCTCTCCTCTCTCCCTCTCTCCCTCTCTCTCTCTCTCTCTCTCTCTCTCTCTCTCTCTCTCTCTCTCTCTCCCCCTCTGCAGTAGAGACCATCGGGGACGCGTACTGCGTGGCGGGCAACCTACACCGCCGCAGTTGCTGGCACGCCCACCAGGTGGCGTGGATGGCGCTCCAGATGATGTGCTCCTGCTCCTCCCACACCACCCACGACGGCCAGCCCATTCAGGTGATGGGAGTACGGGGCTGGGAGACACTGTACTCACCTAATTGTACTCACCTAATTGTGCTTGCGGGGGTTGAGCTTTGGCTCTTTGGTCCCGCCTCTCAACTGTCAATCAACTGGTGTACAGATTCCTGAGCCTACTGGGCTCTATCATATCTACATTTGAAACTGTGTATGGAGTCAGCCTCCACCACATCACTTCCTAGTGCATTCCATTTACTAACTAGTCTGACACTGAAAAAATTCTTCCTAACGTCTCTGTGGCTCATCTGGGTACTAAGTTTCCACCTGTGTCCCCTTGTTCGTGTCCCACCCGTGCTGAAGAGTTTGTCTTTGTCCACCCTGTCAATTCCCCTGAGAATTTTGTAGGTGGTTATCATGTCTCCCCTTACTCTTCTGTTTTCCAGGGATGTGAGGTTCAGCTCCTTTAGCCTTTCCTCGTAGCTCAATCCCCTCAGTTCCGGGACGAGCCTGGTGGCATACCGCTGAATCTTCTCTAACTTTGTCTTGTGTTTAACTAGGTATGGACTCCAGGCTGGAGCTGCATACTCCAGGATTGGTCTTACATAAGTGGTATACAGGGTTCTGAAAGATTCCTTACACAAGTTTCTGAAGGCAGTTCTTATTTTGGCCAGTCTAGCATATGCCGCTGATGATATTCTTTTGATGTGGGCCTCTGGGGACAGAGGCCCACATCAGGTGGGCCTCATCAACAGAGGCCCACATCAGGTGGGCCTCATCAACAGAGGCCCACATCAGGTGGGCCTCATCAACAGAGGCCCACATCAGGCCCAGATGATGTGCTCCGCCCCTCCCACACTGTGGGAGGGGCGGAGTGTGGGAGACACTGTGGGAGGGGCAGAGGGAGTGTGGGAGACACTGTGGGAGGGGCAGAGAGAGTGTGGGAGGGGCAGAGGGAGTGTGTTAGGCCGACAAATATAGGTTGGAGAGAGAGAGTGTGGCAGGAAGAGAGGACATTTCATTTATGTTCCTCCTCTTAGTATTTTATCATATATGTATGTTTGTTTTATTCAGTCGACATCTTCATTCAGCGTGTCATCAATGTTGCTGTCCTATGTGTCATAATCTGGATTTTACCTTGATGGGGTTCTGGGAGTTCTTCTACCCCTCCCCCTTCCCCCTAAGCCCGGCCCGATGCCAGCCTTGACTTGTGAGAGTTTGGTCCAACAGGCTGTTGCTTGGAGTTGCCCGCTGGCCCACATATCCACCACAGCCCGGTTGGTCCGACACTTCTTGAAGTAAACTATCCAGTTTTCTCTTGATGACGTCCACTTTTGTTCCGGCAATATATTCTCTGGGAGGATGTTGAACAACCGCGGACCTCTGATGTGTATACAGTGTTCTCTGAATGTACCTATGTCAACCCCCTGCACTTCCCTGGCTATATTCTGCATTTCCTTCCATATCGTTCACTCTGGTATGTTCTTGTTTTACTGTGTAGATTTGAGACCTGGCCCTCTAGTATTTTCTCCATTTACATATTATTCGATATCTGTCATGTCTCCTTTATAGAGAATACTTTTTGACTGGAGCTTTGAGACGTTCCCTGTAGTTTAGGTGCTTTATATCCTGTCTATGTATGCCGCGTATCTCTACTGTAGTCCCTCTATTTCATCAATCTCTCCTGCTCTGAAGAGGAAAGTGAGTATCGAGTAGTATTCAAGGCGGGACAGCAAAAGTGATACGAATATTACAACCATTGTGATGGGATCCCTGGATTTGAAGATTCTCATAATCAGTAAGATATATTTGCATGCTCCCTAAACGTTAGATTCATCACTGTTCTACATCATGTTATTTTCTGCTGCTCAGTCGAGTCGAAACTTTATTAATATATGCATATATGCTAAGTAGTTTTTCAATGTCTTCAACAGAAGTAATTTTCATGCAAATTTTTGTGTCATCTGCAAAAGATGATACGAAGCTGTGACTTGCATTTTTGGTCAATATCTGATATCAGAATAAGGAAAAGCCGGACTGTGCCCTGAGGTTCAGAGCTTTTCTTTGTGCATGGACTTGATTTTATTAGATTGTATGTTACGCTTTGCGCTCTGTTTGATAGAAAATGTAATATCCACCGTCCTACTTTACTGGTTATTCCTATTGACCTCATTTTGTGTGCTATCACTCCATGGTCACAGTTATCGAACACCACATCACCAAAAGTCCGTGAACACCACATCTGCATTCTGTTTTCCTTCTAATGCCTCAGTGACTTTGTCATAGTAGTCGAGTAACTGTGAGACGCATGATATTCCTGATAAATTATAAGTATTATTATTATACTTATTTCTTGCGTCGTCGTTGTTAGTGCGACAACGGTCACTGCTACAGCTAACAGTCACACAGCTAACAGTCACACAGCTAACAGTATCACAGCTAACAGTCACACAGCTAACAGTATCACAGCTAACAGTCACACAGCTAACAGTCACACAGCTAACAGTCACACAGCTAACAGTATCACAACTAACATGATCTTATGCTAACAGTATCAAAACTAATAGTTTCACAGCGAACAGTATCAGACCTAATAGTGACACAGTTAACAGTACCAGAGCTAACAGTACAAAATCTAGCAGTGTCACAGCTAACGGTACCAGAGCTAACAGTACCAAAGCTAACAGTGACACAGCTAAAAGTACCAGAGCTAACAGTACCAAAACTAACAGTGCCACACCTAACAGTACCTCTGTTAATAGCACCATAGCTTACAGTACCAGATCTCCCTTAACCAGAGCTAACAGTACCACAGGTAACAGTACCACAGGTAACAGTACCAATGCTAACAGTACTACATCTACAGATGCGGATCGGGCTCCACACGGGACCAGTGTTGGCTGGCGTTGTGGGCACCGTGATGCCTCGATACTGCATGTTCGGCTCCAACGTAACCATCGCCAACCAGTTCGAATCCACATCCGAACCTCTCAGGATCAACATCAGCCCAACTACACACAGGTGAGCACAACCAGGAAGCACAAGCATGCACCCACAAGTAATAAATAAATATATATTAGAATGCAATGAAATCACATTGGCATGATATATCAATTAAAATCATTTTGAGGAAATGGAGGGACTTGAACCCTCGACCTGGTGATTCACAGACGCCTGCCTTAACCGCTCGGCCACGATGGGACAAAAGTAGACTAACCCAGAACTCTACTGAGTCCTCTGGGAAGTTCTGGAGGGCCCTAAACCGAGGCCCAACCAGCGTTTTCTAGCCAACCCGACCAAACTCGGGCCTACGGTAATGGAAAACGGTAAACAGGGACTCAGTAGTTCTGGGTTGGTAAATTTTTGTACCACTGTGTCCGAGCGGTTAAGGCATGTGTCTGGGAATCACCAGGTCGCGAGTTCAAGTCCCTCCATTGCCTCAAAATGATTTTCATATATTAGAATGTTGGTCTGTCTGGCTGGCTATGTTTTTGAGGTTGGAGGTGAGGGGTACTTCCCCAACATTGTTGGGATGAGTTTGGCACATGTGAAACTAGTGCCACTTGACACAGTGCCAATGACAACCCCAAGATTATTCTCGGTATATCACGTGAACTGGACCAACGGTTATTTAATTTTTGTTTTTAATAAGTATAAAACATTAAACAGAGATGTACCCAAATTAAAACAAAGTCTAATTATCACTCTTTGCCTGTAAATACTGAAATATGTATTCATGATGTTATTCTGCTCTCAATCCCCCAATATCCGACCACCTATTGCCTCCAAAGTCTCAGTCTACCATCGATGCCAAGTCTAAATAATGTTTCACAAATGCCAGGCCTTACCACCCTCTGCCTCCTGATTGGCAGTTTACTACACCAGCATTGTGTCGTGAGTGGGAGAGCACATAAATAGCAGACAGAGAGACAAAGACAAAAAAATACACTCATAGAGAGCAATAGACAAATAGTGAGGAAGAAAGACGAGGAGTGAGCCAGCAACAGACATTGAGAGATAGATGTTCATTGAGACAGACATACAGAGAGACAGAGAGAAACGAAAACAGAGAAGCAAAAAGATAGAGAGAAATGTTGACAGAGACATAGATTGGATCAACCCGGGCACCGCCGGGTATCCCATCCAGCCGTCGCTTATGTAGACATATGCTGTTGTATTTTCTTATGCGGCGCTGCTCCAGATTTCTTAGGTTCTTCCTCTAATAAGGAAGAATATAATGTCCCAAAAAGTAACTTTACACCACTACTGGGCCCGACATGTTGCACTATGTTCGACTCAATGTCTTCAAAGGCGGAGAGGAAGTGCTCAATTAAATTCAGATATATGTTAAAACCATCCCTATTGTAATGCGACGATATGTGATGGTTGATCCATACGTCCTTGTATTCACCTGAAACTATACGTGGATTGTTTATGTGTGAGCAGTAATACTTCTCGGCTCTGTAATGATTACATAATAATATAGATAAAATGGAGACAAAAGGATAGAAAACATTGAATGTATACATAGATTCTATATGAGTGTAAGTCAATATATACAAAATCCAATACAATAAAACTCATTTCTCAAAATACTAAATATTTTGCTAAACGAGTGTAGCAATTATCCAAGTAAGTATTGTTATGTATTAAAGTGAGGCTATGTTAATTCCCCTTTGTTTCATACATAATAATAAAGCAAATAATGGATGTTCCTTCCCTTGTTTCATATATCGTATTGCATGTATTAGTTTCATCGACGGTGTGAACATTATTTTCCATTAGTTTTCACAAAGTACATTGTGAAAACTAACAGTCTTTTTCTGATCTTTGCAGTTATTAGCCTAAAACATTTGTCGCAATATTTCGTTTGCAGTTTTCAGAAACATTCCAGGCTTTCATGCTTGTTGTGACTGACTCCTCGCATGAGTAACACAAATTTCCCCATCCCATCTGTCCCACAGATTTCTGGCGACTACCCCGGGCTGGTCCTTCACCCGGCGGGACCGCAGCTGCCTCCCCAAGACCTTCCCGCCAGACGAGCCCGGGTGCCCCTACTTCCTGGACCAGTACACCAACCCGGACGTCAGGCCCAGAGCGCCCCTCAGCGACCACATAGAGCGGGCGCTCAGAGACATGCAACTAGACACGTCCTGAGCAGGCGACAGTTTAGTGCTCTGGAGCCCTGGTAGACATAGGAGGAATTCCCGTGTGCTCTTCCTGGCTTGCTTGAGGCAGCGATGGTGGAGCCCGGGATTAGATAACAAAGATTTAGGGTTTCTTATGGCATAAGATACATGTTAGTCACCAGTTGTTGTTGTTGAGTGAAATTCGTTATTGCTGGTTTATACAAGATATAAATATATAATATATATCTGTAAATATTTGAGTGCTTAAGTATTATTTAAAATTATTTATAAATTAACTATGATAAGTATTGCAAATAATATGGTAGAGAAATAATATATAGAAGTATTGGAAAATATGTGTTGGCGAAATATTATGTTTACTTCATATCAGTGATGTGATAATTTGGTTATATTTTTGGTTCTATGATTTATTTATGGTACATGAATGAGATGATACATGATTACCATTCATTTGTAAAATAACTTACCTTTTAAGCTAATCGAAATTGATCTTAATACGTTCATACATAACCGAATATAACGTCTAAGATAGACAAAGGCATAATTATGCATTTGTTTGTTCATTGATATTTGTTCATTTACTGACTACAAAGGGTAAACAGGAGCTTCACCATCACAGTCGGGAGCTGGGGCTGCTCATAGGACGTCAGGCTGTAATATATTGAACATCACCATCTGATTTTTCCACCAGAATATGACCACGTCGAAGAGCTTTGTTGTTTTTTGTTATGTCTGTTTATTGACTATTTTTCTCTTGATCCTGATTTTGTTCTTTCTCTTGATCCTGAAGTTGTTCTTTCTCTTGATCCTGAAGTTGTTCTTTCTCTTGATCCTGAAGTTGTTCTTTCTCTTGATCCTGAAGTTGTTCTTTCTCTTGATCCTGAAGTTGTTCTTTCTCTTGATCCTGAAGTTGTTCTTTCTCTTGATCCTGAAGTTGTTCTTTCTCTTGATCCTGAAGTTGTTCTTTCTCTTGATCCTGAAGTTGTTCTTTCTCTTGATCCTGAAGTTGTTCTTTCTCTTGATCCTGAAGTTGTTCTTTCTCTTGATCCTGAAGTTGTTCTTTCTCTTGATCCTGAAGTTGTTCTTTCTCTTGATCCTGAAGTTGTTCTTTCTCTTGATCCTGATGTTGTTCATTCTCTTGATCCTGATGTTGTTCATTCTCTTGATCCTGATGTTGTTCATTCTCTTGATCCTGATGTTGTTCTTTCTCTTGATCCTGATGTTGTTCTTTCTCTTGATCCTGATGTTGTCCATTCTCTTGATCCTGATGTTGTTCATTCTCTTGATCCTGATGTTGTCCATTCTCTTGATCCTGATGTTGTCCATTCTCTTGATCCTGAAGTTGTTCATTCTCTTGATCCTGATGTTGTTCATTCTCTTGATCCTGATGTTGTTCATTCTCTTGATCCTGATGTTGTCCATTCTCTTGATCCTGAAGTTGTTCATTCTCTTGATCCTGATGTTGTCCATTCTCTTGATCCTGAAGTTGTTCATTCTCTTGATCCTGATGTTGTTCATTCTCTTGATCCTGATGTTGTCCATTCTCTTGATCCTGATGTTGTCCATTTTCTTGATCCTGATGTTGTCCATTCTCTTGATCCTGAAGTTGTTCATTCTCTTGATCCTGATGTTGTCCATTCTCTTGATCCTGATGTTGTCCATTCTCTTGATCCTGATGTTGTCCATTCTCTTGATCCTGAAGTTGTTCATTCTCTTGATCCTGATGTTGTTCATTCTCTTGATCCTGATGTTGTTCATTCTCTTGATCCTGATGTTGTTCATTCTCTTGATCCTGATGTTGTTCATTCTCTTGATCCTGATGTTGTTCATTCTCTTGATCCTGATGTTGTTCATTCTCTTGATCCTGATGTTGTTCTTTCTCTTGATCCTGAAGTTGTTCATTCTCTTGATCCTGAAGTTGTTCTTTTTTTGTGTGTTCGAAAAAAATAAACCCGAATCGATAGGTAATTACAAGACAACCCGTAGTTACCAACACCTGGTAGTTACCAACACCTGGTAGTTACCAACACCTGGTAGTTACCAAAACCTGGTCGTTACCAACACCTGGTAGTTACCAACACCTGGTAGTTACCAACACCTGGTCGTTACCAACACCTGGTCGTTACCAACACCTGGTCGTTACCAACACCTGGTAGTTACCAACACCTGGTCGTTACCAACACCTGGTCGTTACCATCTCCTGGTAGTTACCAACACCTGGTCGTTACCAACACCTGGTAGTTACCAACACCTGGTAGTTACCAACACCTGGTCGTTACCAACACCTGGTAGTTACCAACACCTGGTAGTTACCAACACCTGGTAGTTACCTACACCTGGTAGTTACCAACACCTGGTAGTTACCAACACCTGGTCGTTACCAACACCTGGTCGTTACCAACACCTGGTCGTTACCAACACCTGGTCGTTACCAACACCTGGTCGTTACCAACACTTGGTAGTTCATATATACAGCCGTTACACATATACATTCACCCAACAATAACGAGACAATATACAAACAAAAAAAACGAGAAAAATCTAATTAAGGACTTAACTGCTTTATAAGTTTGTGACCAAGTAAAGTTAAGGGTTACTGTATGGGATGGTACAGCTGCTGCACAAGGTACACTGTGGCGGGTGCCACAGTGTACCTTGTGCATTACGGTGCCATGACTGTCAACATACTTAGCTGGGTACAGTTGCCATAGTAGGTACGGTACTAGACTGGGTACAGTTGCCATAGTAGGTACGGTACTAGAGTAGGTACAGTTGCCATAGTAGGTACGGTACTAGACTGGGTACAGTTGCCATAGTAGGTACGGTACTAGACTGGGTACAGTTGCCATAGTAGGTACGGTACTAGACTGGGTACAGTTGCATAGTAGGTATGGTACTAGTCTGGGTACAGTTGCCATTGTAGGTACGGTACTAGAGTAGGTACAGTTGCCATAGTAGGTACGGTACTAGACTAGGTACAGTTGCATAGTAGGTATGGTACTAGTCTGGGTACAGTTGCCGTAGTAGGCACGGTACTAGTCTGGGTACAGTTGCCATAGTAGGTACGGTACTAGTCTGGGTACAGTTGCCATAGTAGGTACGGTACAAGACTGGGTACAGTTGCTGTAGTTGGTACGGTCCTAGTCTGGGTACAGTTGCCATAGTAGGTACGGTACTAGACTGGGTACAGTTGCATAGTAGGTGCGGTACTGGACATGTTACAATTGTCATAAAAGGTGCGGTACTGGGCATGGTACAGTTGCCATAGGTGTGGTACGGGGCGTGGTACAGTTGCCATAAAAGGTGCGGTACTGGGCATGGTACAGTTGCCATAGTAGATGTGGTACTGGGCGTGGTACAGTTGCCATAGTAGGTGCGGGACTGGGCGTGGTACAGTTGCCATAGTAGGTGCGGGACTGGGCTTGGTACAGTTGCCATAGTAGGTGCTGTACTGGGCGTGGTACAGTTGCCATAGTAGATGCGGGACTGTGCGTGGTACAGTTGCCATAGTAGGTGCGGCACTGGGCGTGGTACAGTTGCCATAAAAGGTGCGGCAATGGGCGTGGTACAGTTGCCATAGTAGATGTGGTACTAAGCGTGGTACAGTTGCCAGAGTAGGTACGGTACTGGACGTGGTACAGTTGCCATTGTAGGTGCGTTACTGGGCGTGGTACAGTTGCCATAGTAGGTACGGTACTAGACTGGGTACAGTTGCATAGTAGGTGCGGTACTGGACATGTTACAATTGCCATAAAAGGTGCGGTACTGGGCATGGTACAGTTGCCATAGTAGGTGCGGTACTGGGCTTGGTACAGTTGCCATAATAGGTGCGGTACTGGGCGTGGTGCAGTGTCTATAGTAGGTGCGGTACTGGGCATGGTACAGTTGCCATAGTAGGTGCGGTACTGGGCTTGGTACAGTTGCCATAATAGGTGCGGTACTGGGCGTGGTGCAGTGTTCATAGTAGGTGCGGTACTGGGCTTGGTACAGTTGCCATAGTAGGTGCGGTATTGGGCGTGGTACAGTTGCCATAGTAGGTGCGGTACTGGGCGTGGTACAGTTGCCATAGTAGGTGCGGTACTGAGCGTGGTACAGTTGCCATAGTAGGTGCGGGACTGGGCGTGGTACAGTTGCCATAGTAGGTGCGGGACTGGGCGTGGTACAGTTGCCATAGTAGGTGCGGTACTGGGCGTGGTACAGTTGCCATAGTAGATGCGGGACTGGGCGTGGTACAGTTGCCATAGTAGGTGCGGTACTGGGCGTGGTACAGTTGCTATAGTAGGTGCGGTACTGGGCGTGGTACAGTTGCCATAGTAGGTGCGGTACTGGGCATGGTACAGTTGCCATAGTACGTGCGGTATTGGTCGTGGTACAGTTGCCATAGTAGGTGCGGTACTGGGCGTGGTACAATTGCCATAGTAGGTGTGGTACTGGGCGTGGTACAGTTGCCATAGTAGGTGCAGTACTGGGCGTGGTACAATTGCCATAGTAGGTGCGGTACTGGGCATGGTACAGGCGCCATAGTAGGTCCGGCACTGGGAATGGTACAGTTGCCATAGTAGGTGCGGTACTGGGCATGGTACAGGCGCCATGGTAGGTGCGGTACTGGGCATGGTACAGGCGCCATAGGTGTGGTACTGGGCATGGTACAGTTGCCATAGTAGGTGCGGTACTGGGCATGGTACAGGCGCCATGGTAGGTGCGGTACTGGGCATGGTACAGGCGCCATGGTAGGTGCGGTACTGGGCATGGTACAGGCGCCATAGTAGGTGCGGTACTGGGCATGGTACAGGTGCCATAGTAGGTGCGGTACTGGGCATGGTACAGGCGCCATAGTAGGTGCGGTACTGGGCATGGTACAGGCGCCATATTAGTTATGACACTAAGCTGTCGTTTTTATAACTGCCACTCTGGTGTAATTAGGACATAATTATATTCAGCGATTAGTCTGAATATTACTCTTTTCTTAGAGTTATTTTTCTATAAATAGAATCTGACTTTTTCGCGAGTTGTCTATTTTTGTTCCTCCATGTTTGGACGTGGTCGCCTCGTGTAGTTTGGACTTGGTCGCCTCGTATAGTTTGGACGTGGTCGCCTCGTATTTGGACGTGGTCGCCTCGTGTAGTTTGGACTTGATCGCCTCGTATAGTTTGGACGTGGGTCGCCTCGTATAGTTTGGACGTGGTCGCCTCGCATAGTTTGGACGTAGTCGCCTCGCATAGTTTGGACGTAGTCGCCTCGCATAGTTTGGACGTAGTCGCCTCGCATAGTTTGGACGTAGTCGCCTCGTGTAGTTTTGTTTCTTCCTCCATGTTTGGACGTGGTCGCCCAGTCAGAAGTAATAGAGCCAAATTTGAACTTTTAAATTTTATGCAAAGTCCGGATTTGGATTGAGGTCTTTTTAGGGGTCTTTCTTAAATCTATGCAACAGGCACGCGTACTATTTTCAGTCTTGGGGGGGGGGGTTAAGGCGGGGCTATCCAACGTCCGGGCGAAAGTCCGGAATTGTCTTCACCGTTCCGGTTTCAGGACTAAAAGGGTCCATCTTGGGTCTGACCAACAAGGTTGAACTTTAATTCAATTAACGTTTGAAATTGATGTCAAATCCCTCCCTCACTATCTGACCGGCTATATGAGTAAGCGTTATATCCGAATGCAGGCGATGAGTCACAATAACGTGGCTGAAGTATGTTGATCAGACCACACACTAGAAGGTGAAGGGACGACGACGTTTCGGTCCGTCCTCCACCATTCTCAAGTCGATTGTGAAGAGGTGATGAAAGCAATAAATAGGCAAGAGAAAGGTGAGGGGCAAGGCTAAAAGTACGAACGGTAAGGTGTAGTAGAGGGGATAGTGTTAGGAATAAGAACTCCAGAAGGCCCATTTGCCCTTACGAGGCAGCTCCTATTATTACCACCGAATGAGAAGGGTACGTGGTACATAGGAATAAGAAGAGGATAGCAAGGGAACGTAAGAGAAAACAATGAACAGAAAAAAGAAAAAGGAAAAAGAAAGAACGATAAATGGAAGGGTAAGCTATTGTTAGGTCACGTTTGTTAGAAAGATTAGAGCATTTGATTATATATTGCGAAAGGGAGGTTATCTTGAGGTTATCTTGAGATGATTTCGGGGCTTTCGTGTCCCCGCAGCCCGGTCCTCGACCAGGCCTCCACCCCCAGGAAGCAGTCCGTGACAGCTGACCAACACTCCAGGTACCTATTTTACTGCTAGGTAACAGGGGCATAGGGTGAAAGAAACTCTGCCCATTGTTTCTCGCTGGCGCCCGGGATCGAACCTGGGACCACAGGATCACAAGTCCAGCGTGCTGTCCACTCGGCCGACCGGCTCCCAAGGTAAGCTTATGTTAGGTCATGTTTGTAAGAAAGTAACATTACAGAAGAGAGCATTGTTTGTGTCTGCAGACTTAACACTTCTTTTGTGTTCTTTAAGTCTGTCATTAAGTGTATGGCCAGTTTCACCAAAGTATTGGAAATGACAAGACGAACAGGAAATAGAGTAGACACCAGCAGCATTAGAAGCAGGAGCAGCAGTGTGAACTAGATTGCTACGAAGTGTGTTAGTTTGTCGAAGGCGAGCTTTATGTCAAGAGGACGAAAGGTATTGGTAAAAGTTTTAAGTTCAGATATGAAGGGAAGGCATAGTACAGTGCTACTAGTGTTGGACTGCTTCCAACACTGATGAAGGAAATTTCGTTTAGCTTGAGAATAGGCACAATTGATAAAATGCAAAGAGTAACCAATTCGAGAGAATGATTTGTAGATAAAGACAATTTCAAAACGAACATGCCACCTCCTTACAAGTTGACGATGTTTTTCTTGCTGTTCTTCAACATTAACCCTTTCTGTCCTCTTCTCTTCCCAGTGATCTATGCAATAATATATTTACCATTGCATTTGACACTGCTCACGTCTCCTCTGCCCACCACTCTTCCACACTACACAACACTGCTCACGTCTCCTCTGCCCACCACTCCTCCACACTACACACACTGCTCACACCACTCCTCCACACTACACAACACTGCTCTCCACTCCTCCACACTACACAACACTGCTCACACACTCCTCCACACTGCTCTCACGTCTCCTCTGCCCACCACTCCTCCACACTACACAACACTGCCACGTCTCCTCTGCCCACCACTCCTCCACACTACACAACACTGCTCACGTCTCCTCTGCCCACCACTCCTCCACACTACACAACACTGCTCACGTCTCCTCTGCCCACCACTCCTCCACACTACACAACACTGCTCACGTCTCCTCTGCCCACCACTCCTCCACACTACACTCCTCCACACTACACTAACAACATTGCTCACGTCTCCTCTTCCACACCACTCCTCCACACTACACAACACTGCTCACGTCTCCTCTTCCCACCACTCCTCCACACTACACAACACTGCTCACGTCTCCTCTTCCCACCACTCCTCCACACTACACAACACTGCTCACGTCTCCTCTGCCCACCACTCCTCCACACTACACAACACTGCTCACGTCTCCTCTTCCCACCACTCCTCCACACTACACAACACTGCTCACGTCTCCTCTTCCCACCACTCCTCCACTATACACAACAAACTTCAACGCCTGATTTCCAACAGTCCTTGGGCTAAGTACTCTCTCTCTCTGACTGTTACCAATCTTTCACCTTCCCCCTCTTTCTAAGCACCAGCAAGAACTTCTTGGACTTGGTCTTTCTTTTGCTACTTCCCTTGCCCCACGCTGTGGCATTGATCTCATTAGTTCCTTTGACAGGTTTGTCAATTCTAACTCTAGTACTCTTTCGGACCTGTCTGCCTTTAGAGGGGCCCTTATCCCCGTTCTTGACAGCTTGTTTTCTAAAAATCACCACCTTTCTCGTCGCTTCCAGCTTGCCCTTGCCTCCCTGAAATCTAACAACTCTATTCTTATCCTTCCTTCCGATAAAGGCAATTCCTTGGCCGTGAGAACTATCTCCGAAAAGCAGATGTCTTGCTCTCTGACTCCCACACATACGCCCCTCTGTTACGGCCACTATGGGTCGCAACCGGGTTCTTTGCTGGAGGAACCAAAGTACTAGTATCCGACCCCAAGTCGGTAGTGGCTTTCAAGGAGTGAGCTTGGTAATGCAAGTAAAACACAAGGGGGGGAGTTGAAAGGAATACGACACTTCATCAATTATCAATATATTCACATATTATCACTTTCCCATCACCTTAAATAGAATCATAAACGAAGTATTACTACACTGATATATACACATGTGTCACTCTCATAGGACACTAAGCGCTCCTCGATGCTCAT
Organism: Procambarus clarkii; assembly: GCF_020424385.1. NCBI lineage: Eukaryota > Metazoa > Arthropoda > Malacostraca > Decapoda > Cambaridae > Procambarus > Procambarus clarkii. The sequence continues at coordinate 111,285 of NW_025565505.1, read as the reverse complement.
GCAATGCAGCCTTGTCAACTTCCGTGTTTCCTCAACACACAGTACCGTCCTCAACCAGTACTGGGAAACACCAACGAGTCTACCCTAGCCATGGGCCAGCCTATCTACAGTCTCACTAGGTGCTCCTTGTGAACGCCCACAATCACTCTCCAGCCTGGTGCTGGCAGAGAACATCAGCCTCGCGCTGCTGGGCCTCTACACGAACAAATACAAGGGTAGCGAACCCCTGGCAGGAGCTTCTTGCAACTAGCTAGTTACACTCCTCCGTAGCACCTCACTGTCGGTCGTCTCTTCCTCTAGCCAGTCCCGGGATACGCCGAATTCTGTCACTGCCACTTCACAGGCAGACAGCAGATACTACTCAGTTCCTCTTCGGCGGCGGCTCACTGCTCACGTAAAGCAGAATGGAGTAGAGAGATAATAGGCTGCCCTGGGTAGACTGACTGTCCTCGTACCACTGCAGCCCTACGTCGCCTCTGTGGATACAGACACGTCATCAGTAAACTGGCCAGTACTTGGGACACTAGGAAATACCACTTACGGACTCTGACATTGACATACAACTCCTCCCACAATAGATGGCGCTGATTTTCTAGGCGCCACCTCACCAGAGGTCAGCAACAGCGACTCTTCGGGCTGACCAAGGCAGGAATCTAGAGTCTCTTGCAGGTATCATACTGCCACCACCAGATGGCGTCGTCCATTTAGTGGGGGTTTAGGGAGCAGACTCACAGATGGCGTTGACGTCGCTGCTCCATGCTCCGACGATGGAGTCGGGTTCGTAACACCAGGCGCCGGCGAGAAACAATGGGCAGAGTTTCTTTCACCCTATGCCCCTGTTACCTAGCAGTAAAATAGGTACCTGGGTGTTAGTCAGCTGTCACGGGCTGCTTCCTGGGGGTGGAGGCCTGGTCGAGGACCGGGCCTCGGGGACACTAAAGCCCCGAAATCATCTCAAGATAACCTCAAGATAACCTCCACGGGAGCCGGTCGGCCGAGTGGACAGCACGCTGGACTGTGATCCTATGGTCCCGGGTTCGATCCCGGGCGCCGGCGAGAAACAATGGGCAGAGTTTCTTTCACCCTATGCCCCTGTTACCTAGCAGTAAATAGGTACCTGGGTGTTAGTCAGCTGTCACGGGCTGCTTTCTGGGGGTGGAGGCCTGGTCGAGGACCAGGCCTCGGGGACACTAAAGCCCCGAAATCATCTCAAGATAACCTCAAGATAACCTCTGACGTCTGGGGAAATCTTTGGCCGGTTCAGTGAACATTGTACCTTGCCATACCTCAAGTACTTATCTGCCGTCACTCCAGACTCTTGGGTATCAGTGGGCGCTTGTACATGAGGCTCCTCCTCTTGCTCAGTTGCTTCTGTCACTGTAGCCCCATGTTTCTCGCCGGGAGAAGAGTCAGCAGAGTCTGTTGGAACGCTCTCAATCTGTTGGGTAGAGGGAGAATTAAACATATTATATAATTTCACGTCTGTCTGTACCTGGGATTTAATGTACTCTGCTGTCATCTCAGGCCTTACTACTGGTTCGTCCACAATCTTGAGATGATCGTAGTTCAAACCTGTCACCAAGTCGTTGGCTAGTACTACGTCTATCCCAGCTATAGGCAGGGTATCAACTACTGCCAACACACATGTGCCACTGAAGTAGGCCGAGTCTAGGTGTACTTGCACTAAGGGGGCAACGTACCGCGTCGATGGAAACCCAACTAGAACAACCCTTTGTATCCTGTCAACACTCACTCCCTCAGGTGACGAGTCTCACGATCAGGGACTGGGCTGCTCCACTATCTCTGAGCACTACTACCGCTCTACCAGTATGATCACTCGCAACATACCCACCTGAAGTGTGAGGGGCAAACAATCTTGGCCCTTCTCCACTCGTCATTAAAGACTGGGTTCCCACTGGTGGTGTCGTACAACCCATCAGCATTACTTCTCTGTGCGGGTCGTTACCTGTCCCTCCTCGGCACCTGGCAGCAACATGCCCTCTCTGCCCGCAAGTCCAACACACTACGTTCCTCCTTGGACTACGGTGTGTTGGTCTGCTAGGACTAGTCCTTCGGGGACTACCTGGGGGCGTCTTTAAAGCACTCTGTGGGACGGGTCTTTCTTCTTCTTGACGAGATTTGCCAAACAGACGTCGGTGACTCTTCGGGACATACCTGGTAGAGGACCGATGAGTTAGGATGTACTCCACAGCCTTAGTGGCAGCCGCACTCAAGGTCTCTACCTGCTGTTCTTCTAGGTATGTCTTGAGATCTCCAGACAGACATTCCTTGAAGTCCTCCAACAATATGAGCTGCTCGAGTTGCTCCTTCGTCTTCACCTTTCAAGACTCATACCATTCTTTGAAAAGCCGTTCCTTGATGTTTGCAAACTCCGTAAAGGTGTGCTCCGAGGTCTTCTTCAGGTTCCTGAACTTTTGCCTATAAACCTCCGGCACCAACTGATAAGCCATGAGCACTACCTTCTTCACCGCGTCGTAATCACTGGAATCATCAAGCGACAACGTCGAGTATGCAATTTGGGCCTTCCCAGTCAAGACGGACTGGATCATGATGGCCAAATTCTCCTTTGGCCAATCCAAAGAGGCAGCAACCTTCTCGAAGGTTGCGAAGAACTTTGAAACTTCTTTTTCATTGAATTTTGGGACCATCTTGATATTTCTCAATGGATCGAAACTATTTGTTTCCTTTGTTTCCCTCCGACCACCTAATTTTAGCTCTTCCAAATTGTGTTTTCTTTCCTTCTGCTTTTCTTCTCTTTCTCGCTCTTCTCTTTCTCATTCTCGCTCTTCTCTTTCTCGTTCTAATTCCAAACGTATCATTTTTGGGGGGGGGGGGCGTATAAATGTCCCCCGCCACCCTCTCCTGTGTAGGTGACAGTCACTATACTCACCAACAGTGACAGTCACCTCTCCTCTCCTCAACACCGTCACTTAGTTCCGATATGTAGGCAGAATCTTGCCTCAAACAGCATACACCAGTTTGATCCTTTGCCACATTTTCGACCCCCTTGATACTGTGGCTCGATATTCCTTTACAGTTTGTCATCTCCATCGTCGCACATAGGTGCCATCACTTTTTATGCTATATAACTATTTGAATTTGCCGATTGTAACACATTATGTGTCTCTGAGAATGCGTCCACAGCTGCTTACTCTACACATTGACGCTGATGACAGAGTCTCATGTCTACTACTAGTTCAGGCACCTGACAGACCTAACAAATTACCAGGCGGTCTGTCAATATGAGTTTACCTTGCTTTCTGTGCTGGTGCTCCTCTCACCAGTCCTGTGTACAATGACCACCGGCTCAGTTATCCACGAAAACTGACTGGCGAGCTCTCTTCTGGTTCCCTAGGCAGCTTGACACCACTTGCCCGAAGTATTTCATCTCGCAAGTGTGTGCATCCACACATACACACAGGCGGGGGTGGGGGTTAGGTCAGCGGGGGCCCAAGAGCTAATAGCTGGATTCTGCAGGCACAAATAGTAAATACACACAGTACATAGGAACGTATTCGACGTATTCCAGGAATTGTACACCCCAAGGGCCACTTTTCCCTCTACTATTACGACTCCTGAGACTCGACGCTTAGCGACCGCCTCCTTCCTCCGGAAAACCCAGCTTACACTTCCACTAGTGACCAGACACACTGTCTCTCTACTGGTGTTATCACCTGGATATAGTCGGTCCCCCTCGACGCCACACAACCGGACATTGTTTATGAAGTGACTTTGTTATTCGATTTGTTCGTATGTTGTGTTTAATTAACACACATCATAATACGGCAGAAATTGAAATAGATGGAAATTTGTTACGTACCTTGACAATTGGCTGGTTTCCGTCCCTCGATGAGCTATAAATAATTTACCTGAAATGGTATAAAAAAAATTTTTTTTTACTTTGTTTTAATATTTTAAAATTCTAATATACCACAAAAAACTCATATTTTAATGCACATATATAATGTGTCATATATATGTGACGCTTGAGCATCGAGGTGTTGCTTACCTTGGCTAAAGGACGAGGGCGCTGGAGAGCTTCGTCTTGAAGAACAAAGACGCTGGAGCACCTCGTCAAGTGAGGTGAGACTGGGACAAGTGGTTGACTTATCATTACCATCAACACGCTCGAATGAACAAATTTAGAAAGACGGCATAATGTTACAGCACCAGACGAGGCACACTGCACCATGACTTAGAGGTACCTTCACGTATGTAATTTTGCAACAGCAGTTAAGGAGTGTCTTGGCCTAGAATTTCCTGTTAAACACTAATCTATTCCGAGTTAATGCTTGGCCAAGCACAGCAGTAGCGGGTCCTCTGCCACAACCCGTCCTCATACCAAGTCTATTCCATCCAGCGGTCGACTCCAATGACGCATTCATAAATTTTACATCCCGTCCTCGACTGAAGTCCATTCCTTCCAGCGGTTGACCGCACAGACGCAATCATATATTTTAACATGCTGTTCATTCAAAACAGGAATTTTCTCAAATATAAATTAATATTATAAAATATTGCAATATATTAGCATATTGTGCATATATAGGCATGGATTAGGTGTTTAGGTTCTGTTGGCGATTATTTGTAGTACGTGTTGTTGTTGTTGTTGAGTTAGGGGCGACGACGATCGTGGGATCGGATGCGCCCCGGCGTACCCGTGAAGGGTGAATCGCAAAGCCAGGAAAGGCGAAATGCTAAGCCAAAACGCGAAACGAGTGACGCCAAGCACTAGAAACTAATATGCCACACGGCAAAGCTACGCACAAAGGGAGAGGCAGAAGCACATAACAGAACAGGGCAAACAAACAGCCAGAAGGGCACACAGCATGTCATAGAGCAAATACACAAGAAATCAGAGCACATACTTGCCCGGGAACTTGGCCCGCGGGAATCTTACATTGAACGCCTCCCAGAGCACCCATTGCCAAGGGTCTCGTCCATCCACCGGGGACGCCATAACATCCGGAACCGGGGCAACAAACACCTGCAAACTGGGGACCCAGATGGTAGAACTCATGAGGCGAGAAGTCGCCACTCGCCCCCACAGGAAGGGAACCTGCCCCCCACGAAAGCACTCCGGTCCGTCAGACAGCAGTAACTCGGCAATCTTCGACCAGTGACCCGGTGGCATCACAGACGCCGGCAACACGTCCCCCAGGGCCCCAACGCGCACCCGCACCACAGGGGTACCCGCGGCCCCGGGCACACCACCAGACGACAGCAGGGAACCCGGACGGCGCGCATCCTTCCGTAACGTCACCACCAGGCCACGCCCAGCACCAGAGTCCACACCATCCCTGGCAGCGGAAGCCACCACCCCCCACTGCGGAGAGTCCCCCGGCGGAGAAAGAACCGAAGGCACGTCCGAGACACAGGCACCAGCACCAGCAGGCACATGGACCTCCGCCACCACGAACCGCGGAGACATCGACGCATCCGTATCCACACTGTCAACATCCGAAGCCCTACAGTCACTGAAGTCACCAACGTCGGCCCAGGAAGAAGACGAACGCCGGGAACGTTTGGGCACCGGCCGGATATCGTCCGAGCCGGTAAGTGACCCAGAAACACGGGTACCACGAGCCGAAGGAACCGACGCCAGGACGGCAGCAGCCTCTACCACAGGAGGAACCGGGCCACACACAGCAGGAGGCTCCGCAGTCACCCCAGCACCAAGCACATCCGGGACCCGAGTCACGGACACAGGGCCAGGCGCAGCATCAGAAGACGAGGGAGAAGACAGCGACGTCACACAGGGAGCTCCAGGAAGGCCCATGGGAGCAGTTGGAACAGCAACAGGATCAGGCAGACCAACCGACGGTACCTCAAGAACCGGAGGAGGGACGACAAGAACCGGAGGAACGGCAGGCGCCGCCGGGGAAGCTGCAGCAGCAGACGGGACGCGCACCACCTCATCAACATCACCGGAGACAGCCTCCAGAGGGAGCGGCGGGAAATCCTCGTCGCGGAACAAGTTGACAGGAGCAGCAGGGGCCTCAGAGCATCCGGCAGCCTGATGCCCCAACAGGCCACACCGGAAACAGGTACGAGGCTGCCGGGCATAATACACCCGGACGTAGTACCCCATAAGCCGGACAGAAGAAGGTATATCCGACCGCAGGCGCATCCCCAACGTGCGAATGTTTGTACGCCTCCCAGCATACCGCCCCGAGGAGAGCGTGTTCACCCGCACGCTGACAACAGTACCAAAACCCCCGAAGTAACGCCGGAGGAGGTCATCAGGGAATTCCAGGGGCGCACCATGGATACTGACATAAGTCAGGGCACCACTGCGGTCCGAAATCGCCACAGAGCCGGCATCGTCTGGCAACGGCAACGTACGCCCCTCGTACCGACGGAGGAAGTCCCGGTACTCGTCCTCCCCCACGAACTTAATAACAACCCGATGGGCCGAAACGAGCTCCACACCGTAAACAGCTTCCACCGGAACACGAAGCATGTCACACATCACCATCTCGATGGTCGGATAACCAGCCTTACAAGTAAACTCCAGGTCCACGGAGTTCACACGCTGAACAGGAGGAAGATGGCCCCCCATGTCAGAACTGCCACGTCAACGCAGCCAGGCAGGCAACAAAACTGGTAGGGCAATGACGCCCACACCACCTGGCGACCAAAACAGCAAACAACTCCAACAGCCACGGAGGGTCGAGAAACGTCCTCACTCCACGGCTGCCAACAGTCGACTCCTTTGTAGTACGTGGGTGAAGCATTTACAGCGTTGTGGTTCGAACAAAATTCGTCAGTGAACCACTTGTTCCGGAAGTGTTCGAACGTCAGCAGTTGTGAGTCGTGTGTAAACCGTTTTTCGTTCATAAGCCGGGGTTTTGGCGGGTGCATGGAATCACTTTTGGGTCTTTGTTTGGAGGACGGGCTGGTATTTGAACATGCTGTTCAGCTCGTCCTCCAAACAAAAACCCAAGTCCATTCCATGCACCCGCCAAACCCCCTGTTTATGAACGAAAAACGGTTTACACGCGACTCACAACTGATGACGTCCGAACCCTTCCGGAACAAGTGCTTCGCTCACGTCCTCCGTTAAAACCACAATTCAATTACAATTGAACAAAATTGTACCACAATTCTCTAAATGCTTCACCAACGTACTTCAAATACAAATAATCGCCAGCAGACCCTAAACACCCAACCTAACCAACGTCTAATCAAACATAGAATTTTTATGTATAATAATATTAATTTATATATGAGATCAAACCAATTTTTAATACACAGTACGTTAAAATTTAAGAATGCGTCTGGGGAGGACGGCCGCTACTTTAACCAGCCTAGTGTGAGGACGAGTTGCATTAAAACAAAGGACCGTCGAGTTCAAGAAGTTTAACTCATATTCTGACTTTTTAAAATATACACGTCAGTATTTGACTTACAGCTTGGGCTAAAGGATTTGGCTTACGGATTGGGCTGTGTTTTCAGGCTGAGCCGTCACGAAACACATGGCTTCTAGAGGGTTTATGAGCTGGTTCATTCGAAATTCGAAATACCAGCCCAACCTTATCTTCAGAATGCCAAATGCTCGTTAATCCAGCCGCCAAACCCCCTTGTTTATCAAGGATATAAGGTTTACATGCAGACGAGGAGTCACAATAATGTGGCTGAAAAATGTTGACCAAACCACACACTAGAAAGTGAAGAGACGACGACGTTTTAGTCCGTCCTGGATCATTATCAAGGCGATAATGATAATGGTCACAATCGACTTGAGACTGGTCCAGGACGGACCGAAACGTCGTCGTCTGTTCACTTTCTAGTGTGTGGTCTGGTCAACATACACGGTTTACACACGACTCACACAACTCGTTCTCACTAGGCTGGTTAAAGCAGCGGCCGTCCTCCCCAAACGCATTCTTAAATTTTAACGTACTGCGTATAAAAAATTGCTTTGTTCTCATATATAAATTAATATTATTATACATTAAACTTTTATGTATAGTTAGGCATAGGTTAGGTTAGGTGTTTAAGTTCTTTTGGCGTTTCAACCCGTCCTCAGACCAAGTCCATTCGATCCAGCGGTCAACCCCAAAGATGCATTCATCAATTTTAACATGCTGTTCATTCAAAATAGTAATTTTCTCAAACATAAAATAATATTATTATATATTGGCATATTGTACATATTTAGGCACTGGTTAGGTTAGGTGTTTGGATTCTGTTGCCAACTATTTGTATATGTAGTACGTGAGAGAAGCATTTACAGCGTTGTGGTTCGAACAAACGTCGTCACCGAAGCACTTGTTCCGGAAGTGTTCGGGCGTCATCAGTTGTGAGTCGTGTGTATACCGTTTTCATTTATAAATAGAGGGTTTGGCGGGTGCATGGAATCACTTTTATGTATTTGTTTGGAGGACGGGCTGGGCGAGGTGCTTAGTGCTTTACAGAAAATACTAGAGGAAGACGCGCCTTAACTGCTGCTGCAAAATTACATACGTGTCGGTGTCTTAAATTCTTCGCACAGTGTTCCTAGGCTTGTGCTGAAATATTACGTCGCGTTGATAAATTCTTGTTAGCGAGCATGTCGCTAGCAGTGTTGTCAACCACTTGCCCCAGCCTCACCTCACTAGAGCATGTCGCTAGCAGTGTTGTCAACCACTTGCCCCAGCCTCACCTCACTAGAGCATGTCGCTAGCAGTGTTGTCAACCACTTGCCCCAGCCTCACCTCACTAGAGCATGTCGCTAGCAGTGTTGTCAACCACTTGCCCCAGCCTCACCTCACTAGAGCATGTCGCTAGCAGTGTTGTCAACCACTTGCCCCAGCCTCACCTCACTAGAGCATGTCGCTAGCAGTGTTGTCAACCACTTGCCCCAGCCTCACCTCACTAGAGCATGTCGCTAGCAGTGTTGTCAACCACTTGCCCCAGCCTCACCTCACTAGAGCATGTCGCTAGCAGTGTTGTCAACCACTTGCCCCAGCCTCACCTCACTAGAGCATGTCGCTAGCAGTGTTGTCAACCACTTGCCCCAGCCTCACCTCACTAGAGCATGTCGCTAGCAGTGTTGTCAACCACTTGCCCCAGCCTCACCTCACTAGAGCATGTCGCTAGCAGTGTTGTCAACCACTTGCCCCAGCCTCACCTCACTAGAGCATGTCGCTAGCAGTGTTGTCAACCACTTGCCCCAACCTCACCTCACTAGAGCATGTCGCTAGCAGTGTTGTCAACCACTTGCCCCAACCTCACCTCACTAGAGCATGTCGCTAGCAGTGTTGTCAACCACTTGCCCCAACCTCACCTCACTAGAGCATGTCGCTAGCAGTGTTGTCAACCACTTGCCCCAGCCTCACCTCACTAGAGCATGTCGCTAGCAGTGTTGTCAACCACTTGCCCCAACCTCACCTCACTAGAGCATGTCGCTAGCAGTGTTGTCAACCACTTGCCCCAACCTCACCTCACTAGAGCATGTCGCTAGCAGTGTTGTCAACCACTTGCCCCAGCCTCACCTCACTAGAGCATGTCGCTAGCAGTGTTGTCAACCACTTGCCCCAGCCTCACCTCACTAGAGCATGTCGCTAGCAGTGTTGTCAACCACTTGCCCCAGCCTCACCTCACTAGAGCATGTCGCTAGCAGTGTTGTCAACCACTTGCCCCAGCCTCACCTCACTAGAGCATGTCGCTAGCAGTGTTGTCAACCACTTGCCCCAGCCTCACCTCACTAGAGCATGTCGCTAGCAGTGTTGTCAACCACTTGCCCCAGCCTCACCTCACTAGAGCATGTCGCTAGCAGTGTTGTCAACCACTTGCCCCAGCCTCACCTCACTAGAGCATGTCGCTAGCAGTGTTGTCAACCACTTGCCCCAGCCTCACCTCACTAGAGCATGTCGCTAGCAGTGTTGTCAACCACTTGCCCCAGCCTCACCTCACTAGAGCATGTCGCTAGCAGTGTTGTCAACCACTTGCCCCAGCCTCACCTCACTAGAGCATGTCGCTAGCAGTGTTGTCAACCACTTGCCCCAGCCTCACCTCACTAGAGCATGTCGCTAGCAGTGTTGTCAACCACTTGCCCCAGCCTCACCTCACTAGAGCATGTCGCTAGCAGTGTTGTCAACCACTTGCCCCAGCCTCACCTCACTAGACGAGGTACTCTAGAGCCCTCGTCCTTAAAACCAAGGTTAGCTACACCTCAATGCTCAAGCGTCACCTTTACCTCAGCTTCATATATACTTAGATTAAAATTATTCATGTGTTATAATAATTTTAACGTATACAAACGTGTCAAAAGGAAAATAAACAATTAGTTTTCATGCCATTTTAGGTAAATCATTAATAGATCACTGAGGGACAAAAGGCCTCATAAAACGTGAGCTACGCTAAGTGGCTGGAAAGGTTACTGAGACAGCCAGAGAGATTTACTAAAGAGGACTGTAGGGATTGCTGGGGTTTAAAACACCGCGCGTTCCAGCAACCACCAAGGAATTAACCACGTAGATTCAAGACAAAATACGAGTATCTGATATACCACTTACTTTTGTAGCCAGTCAGGTAGTAACACAACCCATGCTGGTGGTGTGTTACAAAGCTCCTTCTCTCTAAATGTTCTACGAGCCTTTTCTTCACAATCTTCTCCATCACCTTGCATGATATACAAGTTAGGGAAACTGGCCTGTAGTTCACTGCCTCTTGCCTGTCACCCCTATTGTATTTTGGGACTACGTTAGCTGCCTTCTAGTTTTACGGTAGGTCTCCTGTTTCTAGTGACCTATTATACACCATGGAGAGTGGCGTACTTAGTGTGCCCTCCCTCTTCTACACCCTCTTTCAGTATCCATGGTGAGATTCTGTCAGGGCCTAACAGCCTTTGTCACATTTAGCTCCAACAGATTCGTTTTGACTTCATCACTGGTGAGCTCAAATTCTTCCAAAGTTGCTTGGTTTACCGCCTCCTCTCTCAGTACAGGGAATTCTACTTGCTCTAGTGTGAAGATCTCCAGGAATCTTTTCTTATTGAGTTCTTCACACACCTAGACTTTCTCTGTGTATCTTTTCTCACCTTTTCTCATTTTCATCATTTGTTTCTTAACTGCTATTTTTCTCCTGATTTGACTGTGGAGCAGTTTTGGTTGTCTTAGCTTTACTCGCGATGTCATTTTAATACTGTCTCTCTGCTTCTCTCCTCACTCTGAGGTACTCATTCCTGGCCCTCTGGTATCTCTCCCTGCTCTCTGGTGTTCTGTAATTCCTGCTGTCTCTATGTTCTTGTACTCAATTGTTTTTCTTCCTTACACGCCTGATTGAACCATCGGTTCTTCTGTTGCTTTCCACTTTCCTCCTTTTGGGTCAGGATAAATTTGTCTGGTGCTTCCTGGCTTCCTTCCACGTACATGGGATGCAGAGGGTGGTGCCGGGTGGAGCCGGGTGGAGGGCGTGAGAGCCGGGTGGAGGGCGGGAGAGCCGGGTGGAGGGCGGGAGAGCCGGGTGGAGGGCGGGAGAGCCGGGTGGAGGGCGTGAGAGCCGGGTGGAGGGCGGAAGAGCCGGGTGGAGGGCGGGAGAGCCGGGTGGAGGGCGTGAGAGCCGGGTGGAGGGCGTGAGAGCCGGGTGGAGGGCGGGAGAGCCGGGTGGAGGGCGGGAGAGCCGGGTGGAGGGCGTGAGAGCCGGGTGGAGGGCGGGAGAGCCGGGTGGAGGGCGGGAGAGCCGGGTGGAGGGCGTGAGAGCCGGGTGGAAGGCGGGAGAGCCGGGTGGAGGGCGTGAGAGCAGGGTGGAGGGCGGGAGAGCCGGATGAACTGCTGGAGGAGACAGTTGGGAAGGAGGATGTGTGGAGGGAACTCCAGGTAGAGGTGTAAGGTGACCCTTGATGGAGCAAGGGGAGGGTTGTAGGAGGAGGGAACTCTTGTTGTAAGAGGGGGAGGGTTGTGGGTGGTAGGAGGGAGGAAGGGAAGAAGGTGAGGGGATGGATGCAGGGGGAAGGAAGGGGAAGAAGAAGAAGAAGAGGAAGGATGAAGGGAGGAAGGGGAGTGGAGTGGAAAAGAGAAGAAAGTAGGAAGGGAGAGAGACACTGTTATTGAATAACTTTCTCCCTATTACTTTGCTTACAGTCATAATGCTTGCTCATTGCTTGCATGAATAAAATACATTCTGAAGGTTAGAAGTGTCTATGGTTTTAAACTACATAACTGTCTGCAGAATACTTACAAAATTACAGAGATCAATTACGATTTGGAATGGGAGCTGGAACCCAAGAACTGCATTTTCTTCTTTGCCGTAGTCCTCAATATCTATGTTATTAATTTAATTTAAATCCGATGTATACTTACGAAGATACATGGGAGAATTATGAGTTGGAACAAGAGGCAAAGCCCAAGAAATAGCGCCTGTCCCTTGACTCCGTGTAAAATATGACTGTTCAAAAATTTCATTTAAATTAGTTGTTTACTTATGTAATTACGACTGACGACCTCTTGGGGTGGGCCCGAAAACTAGCGTCTGACCTTGCCAGACACAAGATGGACCCTTTTAGTCCTAATGCCGGACCGGAAACTCTGCCCTGATACGAGGACACCATATGATGGTGATGATAAATCCAAACTTTGGCCCGAACTTTAGATAGCAGCCTAGTGACCTGAAACTGTAAGCGTGCCTGTTGCCCTGACGTTAGATAGGCATTAAAAATGTATCCAGCCAAATCTATTTTTCATAAGCTGAATTTCTTCTCAAAGTTCGGATCTGTTCTTCGTGTTCATTTTGTTTTGATATCAATATTCTACATTCCTCCATTCCTTCAGCTTGTGTAGGTCTTCTTGTACCCTCTTGCTACCTTCCTAAATCTTAATCCTCCTCATAATTTTTGCCTCATTATCAAACATTGAGAGGAACGAGTCTATTTTGTTTCATATATCAGAAACAGTATAGGTCCAAGGACTGCATGAACCCCGTGGGCCTCCACTGGTGATGTCTCTCCACTCTAGAACCTCATCCTTCACAGTGACTCTCTGTCCTCTGTTCCTTTAGTACTCCCTTATACATTGGAGAACCTTCCCTTTTTTCTCCTCCCAGCATCTCCAACTTGTGCACTAGTCTCCTATGAGGTACTATGTCTAAGGCTTTCTGGCAATCCAAAAATATGTAATATGCCCACCCCCCTTTTTTCTCTCTCTTGCCTAATTTTTGTCGTCTGGTCATACAATTTAATTAATCCTGTAAGGCAAGATTTGCCATCCTTGAACTGGTGCAGATGTTGTCTTACAAAGTACTTTCGTTACAGGTCTTCTACTATTTTTTACGGGCAATCTTCTCCATAACCTTGCATGATATGCAAGTCAGGGACACTAATCTGTAGTTCAGTGACTCCTGTCTATCATCCTTCTTGTATATCGGGATTATATTAGTCGTCTGCCAATTTTTTTGCGATTCCCCTGTTATCACTGATTTGTTATACACCATTGAGAGTGTTAGGCACAGTACTTCTTCTCCTTCTTTTAGTATCTATTGGGAGAGTCGTACTGGGCCTATAGCCCTTATCATATCCAGCTAAAGCAAATGCTTCCTTGCTTCCCCACTGGTAATCACAAACTCCTGCAGAGGTGCCTGGTTAGATATTCCCTCTCTTATATCACGAACTTCTCCTTCCTCTATTATGAAAACCTCCTGGAATTTTTTATTGAGTTCCTTACTCACCTTGTCATTTGTAGTAACTCTTGTCTGCCCCTATCCTCAGTTTCAATACCAGTTCATTTACAGTTGTTTTTCTTCTGATGTGGTAGTGGAACAATTTAGGTTGAGTCTTTTCCTTGCTTGCTATATCATTTTCGTACTGTCTTTCTTTCTTCTCACCCTGACGTATTCCTTCCTAGCGCTCTGGTATCTTACTCTGCTCTCAAGTGTCCTGTTATTTCTATAATTTCTCCACGCTCTTGTACTTAGTTGCTTTGCTAGCTTACATCTCTGATTAAACCATGGGTTCTCATCTGCATTTAATTTTTTCCCTTTTGGACTGGGACGAACTTGTCTGCTGCCGCCTTACACTTCTGTATGATGTAGTCCACCGTGTTTAGGGCCGTCTTTTCCCTGAGCTCCAATGCTATATTTGCTAGGAATTTTCTTATCTCCTCATAACCTTTCCTTTTCTGAATGCCAGTCTTTTGTTATGTGTGTGTGTGTGTATGTGTGTGTGTGTATGTGTGTGTGTGTATGTGTGTGTGTGTATGTGTGTGTGTTTGAATGTGTGTGTAATTACCTAAGTGTAATTGCCTAAGTGTAGTTACAGGATGAGAGCTACGCTCGTGGTGTCCCGTCTTCCCAGCACTCTTTGTCATATAACGCTTTGAAACTACTGACGGTCTTGGCCTCCACCACCTTCTCCCCTAACTTTTTCCAACCGTCTACCACTCTGTTTGCGAAAGTGAATTTTCTTATATTTCTTCGGCATCTGTGTTTAGCTAGTTTAAATCTATGACCTCTTGTTCTTAAAGCTCCAGGTCTCAGGAAATCTTCCCTATCGATTTTATCAATTCCTGTTACTATTTTGTATGTAGTGATCATATCACCTCTTTCTTCTGTCTTCTAGTTTTGGCATATTTAATGCCTCTAACCTCTCCTCGTAGCTCTTGCCCTTCAGTTCTGGGAGCCACTTAGTAGCATGTCTTTGCACCTTTTCCAGTTTGTTGATGTGCTTCTTAAGATATGGGCACCACACAACCGCTGCATATTCTATCTTTGGCCTAACAAAAGTCGTGAACAATTTCTTTCGTATATCGCCATCCATGTATTTAAAAGCAATTCTGAAGTTAGAAAGCGTGGCATAGGCTCCTCGCACAATATTCTTTATGTGGTCCTCAGGTGATAGTTTTCTATCTAGAACCACTCCTAGATCTCTTTCTTTATCAGAATTCTTTAAAGATTTCTCACATAATATATAGGTTGTGTGGGGTCTATGTTCTCCTATTCCACATTCCATAACATGGCATTTATTAACTTTAAATTCCATTTGCCAAGTGGCGCTCTGTGTACTTATTTTGTCCAGGTCTTCTTGAAGGGCATGACAATCATCTAAGATTCTTATCCTTCCTATTATCTTAGCATCATCAGCAAACATGTTCATATAATTCTGTATACCAACTGGTAGATCATTTATGTACACAATAAACATCACTGGTGCAAGAACTGAACCCTGTGGTACTCCACTTGTGACATTTCTCCAGTCCGATACATTGCCTCTGATCACAGCCCTCATTTTTCTATCAGTCAGAAAATTTTTCATCCATGTTAGAAGCGTACCTGTCACTCCTCCAATATTTTCCAGTTTCCAGAACAACCTCTTATGTGGAACTCTGTCGAAAGCCTTTATTAGGTCCAGATAGATGCAATCAATCCAACCATCTCTTTCCTGTAATATCTCTGTTGCTCGATCATAGAAACTGAGTAAATTCGATACACAGAATCTTCCAGATCGAAAACCATACTGTCTGTCTGATATTATATCATTTCTCTCCAGGTGTTCTACCCATTTAGATTTAATTATTTTTTCCAATATTTTGACTATTACACTTGCCAATGATACAGGTCTATAATTAAGGGGGGTCTTCCCTGCTTCCACTTTTGTAGATTGGAACTATGTTAGCCTTTTTCCACACATCAGCTACAACTCCTGTAAACAGGGATGCCTGAAAAATCAGTTGAAGAGGGATGCTGAGCTCAGGTGCACATTCTCTCAGAACCCATGGTGAAACTCCATCTGGACCAACTGCTTTGTTCTTATTTAGCTCCTTGAGCATTTTTTCCACTTCGTCTCTAGACACCTCTATGTGCTCTATGTTGTTTTCTGGAATTCTTATTGTGTCTGGTTCCCTGAAGATTTCATTTTGTACAAACACACTTTGGAACTTTTCGTTTAATGTTTCACACATTTCCTTTTAATTTTCCGTGAATCTATTTCCCATTTTCAACCTCTGAATATTATCCTTTACCTGCAATTTGTTGTTTATGAATTTATAGAATAGACCTGGTTCTGTTTTACATTTGTCTGCAATCCCTTTTTCAAAATTTCTTTCTGCCTTTCCCCTCACTGCCGTGTAGTTGTTTCTCGTATCTTTCTATCGCTGGTATGTTTGGGGGTTCGGCCTCTTCTGTATTGATTCCATTTTGTGTGTGTGTGTGTATTTGTGTGTGTGTATCTAGTATTTGTATTAACTATTTTTGTCTTTAGAATCGAGGAATTAGCTCTTGGACCCCTTCCTGCTAGCAATCAATTTTTTTCATCATTACATCTACTATATATTTCTCTCTGACACACACGCAAACCCTCACACACACACACACACTTCTCCATAACCTTGCATGATATTCAAGTCAGGGACACTAATCTGTAGTTCAGTGACTCCTGTCTATTATCCATCTTGTATATCAGGACTATATTAGTCGTCTGCCAATTTTTTTGCGGTTCCCCAGAGATAAGAGAGGGAATAGCTAACCAGGAACCACTGGAAGAGTTTGAGATTACCAGCGGGGAAGTAAGGAAGTGTTTACTAGAGTTGGATGTGACAAAGGCTATAGGCCCAGATGGAATCTCCCCTTGGATACTAAAGGAAGGAGCAGAAGAACTGTGCCTACCACTCTCCATAGTGTATAACAAATCTCTGGCAACATGGGAACTGCCAGAAATTTGGAAAGCAGCTAACGTAGTCCCGATTTACAAGAAAGGGGATAGACAGGAGGCACTGAATTACAGGCCAGGGTCCCTAACCTGCATACCATGCAAGCTGATGGAGAAGATTGTGCGAAGAAAGCTAGTGGAGCACCTGGAGCGAAAGAACTTTGTAACACAGCACCAACATGGATTCAGGGATGGCAGGTCCTGCCTCACAGGGTTACTTGAATTCTACGACCAGGCAACAAAAATAAGGCAAGAAAGAGAAGGGTGGGCAGACTACATATTTTTTGATTGTCAGAAAGCCTTTGATACAGTGCCACACAAGAGGCTAGTGAAAAAGCTGGAGATGAAGGCTGGAGTGAAAGGGAAGATACTCCGTTGGATACAGGAGTACCTAAGCACCACGAGACAACGAGTCAGTGTGAGGGGTGAGGTCTCAGATTGGCGAGACGTTACGAGTGGAGTCCCGCAGGGGTCAGTCCTTGAACCTATACTGTTTCTGATATATGTAAATGATCTCCCAGAGGGTATAGAATCGTTTCTCTCAATGTTTGCCGATGATGCAAAATTTATGAGGAGGATTGAAACTGAGGACGATAGTAGGAGGCTACAAGATGACCTAGACAGACTGAGTGAATGGTCCAACAAATGGCTGTTGAAGTTCAACCCGAGTAAATGCAAAGTAATGAAACTAGGCAGTGGAAACAGGAGGCCAGACACAGGATACAGAATAGGAGATGAAGTACTTAATGAAACGGACAGAGAGAAAGATCTAGGAGTTGATATCACACCAAACCTGTCTCCTGAAGCCCACATAAAAAGAATAACGTCTGCGGCATATGCGAGGCTGGCTAACATCAGAACAGCGTTCAGGAACCTGTGTAAGGAATCAATCAGAATCTTGTACACCACATATGTAAGATAAATCCTGGAGTATGCGGCCCCAGCATGGAGCCCGTATCTTGTCAAGCACAAAACGAAGCTGGAAAAAGTCCAAAGGTATGCCACTAGACTAGTCCCAGAACTAAGAGGCATGAGTTACGAGGAAAGGCTGCGGGAAATGCACCTTACGACACTGGAAGACAGAAGAGTAAGGGGAGACATGATCACAACCTACAAAATCCTCAGAGGAATCGACCTGGTAAACAAGGATAAACTATTCAACACTGGTGGGACGCGAAGAAGGGGACACAGGTGGAAACTGAGTACCCACATGAGCCATAGAGACGTTAGAAGGAACTTTTTCAGTGTCAGAGTAGTTAACGGATGGAATGCATTAGGCAGTGATGTGGTGGAGGCTGACTCCATACACAGTATCAAATGTAGATATGATACAGCCCAGTAGGCTCAGGAATCTGTACACCAGTTGATTGACAGTTGAGAGGCGGGACCAAAGAGCCAAAGCTCAACCCCCGCAAGCACAAATAGGTGAGTACAAATAGGTGAGTACACACACACACACACACACACACACACACACACACACACACACACACACACACACACACACACACACACACACACACACACACACACACACACACAACCAGGAATGACTATGTTAGGGTGAGAAGAGAAGCAAAGACAAATTATGAAAATGATAATACACACAAAGCCAAGACCGAACCAAAGCTACTCCATAGTCACATCAGGAGGAAAACAACAGTGAAAGAACAGGTAATGAAACTTAGAACAGGCGATGACAGGTATACAGAGAATGACAAAGAGGTGTGTGATGAACTCAACAAGAGGTTCCAGGAGGTCTTCACAATAGAACAAGGTGAGGTCACTGTGCTAGAAGAAAGGGAAGTAAACCAGGCAGCCTTGGAAGGGTTCGAAATTACGAGTGAGGAGGTCAAGAGACACCTGTTGGATCTGGATGTTAGAAAAGCTGTTGGTCCAGACGGGATCTCACCATGGGTACTGAAAGAGTGTGCAGAGGCGTTTTGCTTGGCACTCTCCATAGTGTATAGTAGGTCACTAGAGACGGGAGACCTACCAAAAATATGGAAGACAACGAATGTGGTCCCAATATACTAAAAGGGCGACAGGCAAGAAGCACTGAACTACAGGCCAGTGTCCTTGACTTGTATACCATGCAAGGTGATGGAGAAAATCGTGAGAAAAAACCTAGTTACACATCTAGAGAGAAGGGACTTCGTGACAAATCGCCAACATGGATTCAGGGAGGGTAAATATTGCTTGACTGGCTTAATAGAATTCTACGACCAGGTGACAAAGATTAAGCAAGAAAGAGAAGGCTGGGCAGACTGCATTTTCTTGGATTGTCGGAAAGCCTTTGACACAGAACCGCATAAGAGGCTGGTACATAAGCTGGAGAGACAGGCAGGTGTAGCTGGTAAGGTGTTCCAGTGGATAAGGGAGTACCTAAGCAATAGGAAGCAGAGAGTTACGGTGAGTGGTGAAACCTCAGATTGGCGTGAAGTCACCAGTGGAGTCCCACAGGGCTCTGTACTCGGCCCTATCTTGTTTCTGATATATGTAAATGATCTCCTGGAGGGTATCGATTCATTTCTCTCAATGTTTGCTGACGATGCCAAAATTATGAAAAGGATTAAGACAGAGGAGGACTGCTTAAGGCTTCAAGAAGACCTGGACAAGCTGAAGAAATGGTCGAACAAATGGTTGTTAGAGTTTAACCCAAACAAATGTAATGTAATGAAGATAGGCGTAGGGAGCAGGAGGCCAGATACTAGATATCATCTGGGAGATTAAATTCTTCAGGAGTCAGAGAGAGAAAAAGACTTGGGGGTTGAGATCACGCCAGACCTGTCCCCTGCATCCCATATCAAGAGGATAACATCTGCGGCATATGCCAGGCTGGCCAACATAAGAACGGCATTCAGAAACTTGTGTAAGGAATCATTCAGAACTTTGTATACCACATATGTCAGGCCAATCCTGGAGTATTCAGCCCCAGCATGGAGTCCATATCTAGTCAAGGATAAGACCAAACTGGAAAAGGTTCAAAGGTTTGCCACCAGACTAGTACCCGAGCTGAGAGGTATGAACTACGAGGAGACTGCGGGAATTAAACTTCACTTCGCTGGAAGACAGAAGAGTTAGGGGGGACATGATCACCACATTCAAGATTCTCATAGAATTGAGAGGGTAGATAAAGACAGGCTATTGAACACAAGGGGCACACGCATTAAAGGACACAGATAGAAACTGAGTGCCCAAATGAGCCACAGAGATATTAGAATGAATTTTTTTAGTGTCAGAGTGGTTGACAAATGGAATGCATTAGGAAATGATGTGGTGGAGGCTGACTCCATTCACAGTTTCAAGTGTAGATATGATAGAGCCCAATAGGCTCAGGAAACTGTACACCAGTTGATTGATAGTTGAGAGGCGGGACCAAAGAGCCAAAGCTCAACCCCCGCAAGCACAATTAGGTGAGTACACACACAGGAAGCAACCCGTACTAGCTGTCTAACTCCCAGGTAACTACTTACTGATAGATGAACAGATGCATCAGGGTAAAAGAAACTTTGTCCGTCTGTTTCTGCCTCGGCCGGGAATCGAACCCTGGTTCTTAGAACTACGACCCCCAAGCGCTGTCCACTCAGCGCGAGTTGTGTGTACTCACCTATTTGTGCTTGCGGGGCTTGAGCTTTGGCTCTTTGGTCCCGCCTCTCAACTGTCAATCAACTGGTGTACAGATACCTGAGCCTTCTGGGCTCTGTCATGTCTTCATTTAAAACTGTGTATGGAGTCAGCCTCCACCACATCACTGCCTAATGCATTCCATCCGTTAACTACTCTGACACTGAAAAAGTTCCTTCTAACGGCCCTGTGGCTCATGTGGGTACTCAGTTTCCACCTGTGTCCCCTAGTTCGCGTACCACCAGTGTTGAATAGTTTATCCCTGTTTACCCGGTCGATTCCCCTGAGGATTTTGTACTTTGTGATCATGTCTCCCCTTACTCTTCTGTCTTCGAGTGTCGTAAGATGCATTTCCCGCAGTCTTTCCTCGTAACTCATGCCTCTTAGTTCTGGGACTAGTCTAGTGGCATACCTTTGAACTTTTACCAGCTTCGTTTTGTGCTTGACAAGATACGGGCTCCATGCTGGGGCCGCATACTCCAGGATTGGTCTTACATAAGTGGTGTACAAGATTCTGAATGATTCCTTACACAGGTTCCTGAACGCTGTTCTGATGTTATCCAGTCTCGCATATGCCGCAGACGTTATTCTTTTTATGTGGGCTTCAGGAGACAGGTTTGGTGAGATATCAACTCCTAGATCTTTCTCTCTGTCCGTTTCATTAAGTACTTCATCTCCTATTCTGTATCCTGTGTCTGGCCTCCTGTTTCCACTGCCTAGTTTCATTACTTTGCATTTACTCGGGTTGAACTTCAACAGCCATTTGTTGGACCATTCACTCAGTCTGTCTAGGTCATCTTGTGGCCTCCTACTATCATCCTCTGTTTCAATCCTCCTCATAATTTTTGCATCATCGGCAAACATTGAGAGAAACGATTCTATACCCTCTGGGAGATCATTTACATATATCAGAAACAGGATAGGTCCAAGGACTGACCCCTGCGGGACTCAACTTGTAACGTCTCGCCAATCTGAGACCTCACCCCTCACACTGACTCGTTGTCTCCTGTTGCTTGGGTACTCCTTTATCCAATGGAGTACCTTCCCTTTCACTCCAGCCTTCATCTCCAGCTTTTTCACTAGCCTCCTGTTTGGTACTGATTCAAAAGGTTTCTGACAATCCAAAAATATTCAGTCTGCCCACTCTTCTCTTTCTTACCTGATTTTGTTGCCTGGTCGTAGAATTCAAGTAACCCTGTGAGGCAGAACCTGCCATCCCTGAACCCATGCTCATGCTGTGTTACAAAGTTCTTTCGTTCCAGATGTTCCACTAGCTTTCTTCGCACAAACTTCTCCATCATCTTACATGGTATGCAGGTTAGGGACACTGGCCTGTAGTTCAGTGCCACCTGTCTATCCCCTTTCTTGTATATCGGGACTACGTTAACTGCTTTCCAAATTTCTGGCAGTTCCCCTGTTGCCAGTGATTTGTTATACACTATGGAGAGCGGGAGGCACAGTTCATCTGCTCCTTCCTTTAGTATCCAAGAAGAGGTTCCATCTGGGCCTATAGCCTTTGTCACATCGAACTCTAATAAACACTTCTTTACTTCCCTGCTGGTAATTTAAAACTCTTCCAGTGGTTCCTGGATAACTATTCCATCTCTTATCTCTGGAATTTCTCCTTGCTCCAAGGTGAAGACCTCTTGGAATTTCTTATTCAGTTCCTCACACACTTTCTTGTCGTTTGTAGTGAATCCTTCTGCCCCTATCCTTAATTTCATAACCTGTTCCTTTACTGTTGTTTTTCTCCTGGTGTGGCTATGCAGCAGTTTAGGCTGAGTCTTTGCCTTGCTTGCGATGTCATTTTCGTATTGTCTTTCTGCCTCTCTTCTCATCCTGACATATTTATTCCTGGCATTCTGGTATCTTTCTCTGCTCTCCAGTGTCCTGTTATTCCTATAGTTTCTCCATGCCCTTTTACTTTTCTGCTTAGCTAGCCCACATCTCTGATTAAACCATGGGTTTCTCATCTTCATTTCACTGTTTTCCTTTTGGACTGGGACGAACTTGTTTGCTGCTTCCTTGCACATCTGCGTGATGTAGTCTATCATGTCTTGGGCCGTCTTTCCCCTGAGCTCTGTTTCCAATGCTATATCTGTTAGGAATTTTCTAATCTCCTCATAGTTTCCCTTTTGGTATGCCAACCTTTTGTTTTCGGTATCCCTCCTCGAGTTCAATAGCCCTTCTTCAATCAGGTACTCAAACACCAATACACTGTGGTCGCTCATTCCTACTGGGGTCTCAAAACCGATTTCCCTTATGTCGGAGTCGTTCAGAGTGAAGAATAGGTCGAATCTCGCTGGTTCGTCCTTTCCTCTCATTCTTGTGGGTTCTCTGACGTGCTAGGTTAAAAAGTTTCTAGTCACCACCTGTGTGTGTGTGTGTGTGTGTATACTCACCTAGTTGTACTCACTTAGTTGTGCTTGCGGGGGTTGAGCTCTGGCTCTTTGGTCCCGCCTCGCAACTGTCAATCAACAGGTGTACAGGTTCCTGAGCCTATTGGGCTCTATCACATCTAAACTTGAAACTGTGTATGGAGTCAGCTTCCACCACATCACTTCCTAATGCATTCCATTTGTCAACCACTCTGATACTAAAAAAGTTCTTTCTAATATCTCTGTGGCTCATTTGGGCACTCAGTTTCCACCTGTGTCCCCTAGTGACTACACATAAGGGGCATAACTGGCAAACCCCTCACAGTGTTCAAGAGAGAACTGGATAAGCACCTCCAAAGGATACCTGATCAACCAGGCTGTGACTCATACGTCAGGCTGCGAGCAGCCGCGTCTAACAGCCTGGTTGATCAGTCCAGCAACCAGGAGGCCTGGTCGACGACCGGGCCGCGGGGACACTAAGCCCCGGAAGCACCTCAAGGTAGCCTCAAGGTAAGGTAGGTAGTGCGTGTGCCCCTTGTGTTAAACAGCCTGTCTTTATCAACCCTGTCGATTCCCTTGAGAATCTTGAATGTGGTGATCATGTCCCCCCTAACTCTTCTGTCTTCCAACGAAGTGAGGTTTAATTCCCGTAGTCTCTCCTCGTAGCTCATACCTCTCAGCTCGGGGACTAGTCTGGTGGCAAACCTTTGAACCTTTTTCATGTTAGTCTTATGCCTGACTAGATATGGACTCCATGCTGGAGCCGCATACTCCAGGATTGGTCTGACATATGTGGTATATAATGTTCTGAAAGATTCCTTACACAAGTTTCTAAAGGCCGTTCTTATGTTAGCCAACCTGGCATATGCTGCTGCCGTTATCCTCTTGATATGAGCTTCAGGGGACAGGTCTGGCGTGATATCAACCCCCCAGGTCTTTCTCTCTCTCTGACTCTTGAAGTATTTCATCTCCCAAATGGTACCTTGTATCTGGTCTCCTGCTTCCTACCCCTATCTTCATTACATTGCATTTGCTTGGGTTAAACTCTAACAGCCATTTGTTCGACCATTCCTGCAGCTTGTCCAGGTCTTCTTGAAGCCTCAAGCTGTCCTCCTCTGTCTTAATCCTTCTCATAATTTTGGCGTCGTCAGCAAATATTGAGAGGAATGAGTCTATACCCTCTGGGAGATCATTTACGTATATCAGAAACAGGATAGGTCCAAGTACAGAGCCCTGTGGGACTCCACTGGTGACTTCCCACCAGTCTGAGGTCTCACCCCTAATTGTAACTCTCTGCTTCCTATTATTTAGGTACTCTCTTATCCACTGGAGCGCCCTACCAGTTACTCCTGCCTGTTTCTCCAGCTTATGCATCAACCTTTTATGGGGTACTGTGTCAAAGGCTTTCCGACAGTCCAAAAAAATGCAGTCCGCCCACCCTTCTCTTTCTTGTTTAATCTTTGTCACCTGATCGTAGAATTCTATCAAGCCTGTAAGGCAAGATTTACCCTCCCTGAACCCATGTTGATGGATTGTCACGAAGTCTCTTCTCTCCAGATGTGTTACTAGGTTTTTTCTCACAATCTTCTCCATCACCTTGCATGGTATACAAGTTAAGGACACTGGCCTGTAGTTCAGTGCCTCTTGTCTGTCACCCTTTTTGTATATTGGTACTACATTAGCAGTCTTCCATATTTCTGGTAGGTCCCCCGTTTCCAGTGACCTACTATACACTATGGAGAGTGGTAAGCAAAGTGCTCCTGCACACTCGTTCAATACCCATGGCGAGATTCCACCCGGCCCAACAGCTTTTCTCACATGCAGCTCTAATAGGTGCTTCTTGACCTCATCTCTTGTAATTTCGAACCTATCCAAGGTCACCTGGTTTGCTGCCATCTCTTCTAGCGCCGTGACATCTCCCTGTTCTATTGTAAAGACCTCCTGGAACCTTTTGTTGAGTTCTTCACACACCTCTTTGTCATTCTCTGTGTACCTGTCCTCGCCCATCCTAAGTTTCATCACCTGTTCCTTCACTGTTGTCTTCCTCCTGATGTGACTGTGTAGTAGCTTTGGTTCGGTCTTGGCTTTATTAGCTATATCCTTTTTATACCTTTGCTCAGCTGCTCTTCTCACACTGACATACTCGTTCCTGGTTCTCTGGTATCTCTCTCTACTTTCTGGTGTTCTGTTATTACGGAAATTCCTCCATGCCCTTTTGTTCAGCTCCTTTGCTTTCATTCATTCCCTATTAAACCACGGATTCTTCCTTTGCTTCTCTGTTTTTTCCTGTCGGGCTGGGTCAAACCTGCTTACAGCCTCCTGACATTTTTGGGTGACATAGTCCATCATGTCTTGTACGGACTTGGTTCCGAGTTCTGTGTCCAAATATATATCCCATAGGAATTTATTCATTTCCTCATAGTTTCCCTTTCGGTACGCCAGCCCTTTGGTTCCCAGTTCTTTTTTGGGGGTGATAATTCCCAGCTCAACCAGGTACTCAAAGTATAATACACTATGATCACTCATTCCCAAGGGGGCTTCCAACTTAACTTCCCTTATATCCGACTCATTTAGAGTAAATATCAGATCAAGCAAGGCTGGTTCATTCCCTCCTCTCATTCTTGTCGGTCCCTTGACGTGTTGACTTAGAAAGTTTCTTGTTGCCACATCCAGCAGCTTAGCTCTCCATGTGTCTGGGCCTCCATGTGGGTCTCTGTTCCCCCAATCTATCTTCCCATGGTTGAAGTCTCCCATGATTATGTGTATGTGTGTGTGTGTGTGTGTGTGTGTGTGTGTGTGTGTGTGTGTGTGTGTGTGTGTGTGTGTGTGTGTGTGTGTGTGTGTAAGACATCTTCACAAATGTTCATCATCATGTTTCTTCTTATGGTAAAATATTGTTAATGATAAACAGCCTTTGACTGACATATTCACACCGGTTCTCCACATTCGTCAGTACTCACCAAAGTTGAGATCTTACTTCATGTTCATCTCTGTTCCCTATGACCGCATCTCTTCTAAACATTCACCTCAGCTTCCTTATGTTCTTTATGTTCAACTGAATTCCTTATGTTCAAATCTAGTAATGTTTCTCTTTGTTATTAAAACTCATTTAGGTCTCCTAATCATTTAAGGGTCCTAAATGCTTTGGTCCGATTAGGGGGAGATTTAGGGCACCAGCTTAGGGGCCCTGAAGGGTCCCTTAAGCCCCCCTTAGTTTGTGCACATCCACCTCTCTCTCTATCGCACTTTAGGCCCGAGGGAAACGTTGACGTGATTGGTCATCTGAACCTTTTGTGTTGTATTTTAATGCTGCTTTTGTTATATAAAGAAAATAATGTAATTGATTTCAAAAGAATTTCTAACAATGAGTTTTCCTGCTCTAGTGTGGAGTGCTGTCTGTGTCATGGTGCTGTCTGTGTCATGGTGCTGTCTGTGTCATGGTGCTGTCTGTGTCATGATCCCGGCTGTGTCATGGTGCTGTCTGTGTCATGGTGCTGTCTGTGTCATGGTGCTGTCTGTGTCATGGTGCTGTCTGTGTCATGGTGCTGTCTGTGTCATGGTGCTGTCTGTGTCATGGTGCTGTCTGTGTCATGGTGCCGGCTGTGTCATGGTGCTGTCTGTGTCATGGTGCTGTCTGTGTCATGGTGCTGTCTGTGTCATGGTGATGGCTGTGTTGTGGTGCTGTCTGTGTCATGGTGCCGGCTGTGTCATGGTGCTGTCTATGCCATGGTGCTGGCTGTGTCATGGTGCTGTCTGTGTCATGCTGCTGTCTTTGTCATGGTGCTGGCTGTGTTGTGGTGCTGTCTGTGTCATGGTGCCGGCTGTGTAATGGTGCTGGCTGTGTTGTGGTGCTGGCTGTGTTGTGGTGCTGTCTGTGTCATGGTGTCGGCTGTGTAATGGTGCTGTCTGTGTCATGGTGCTGGCTGTGTCATGGTGCTGTCTGTGTCATGGTGCTGTCTGTGTCATGATGCCGGCTGTGTCATGGTGCTGTCTGTGTCATGGTGCTGTCTGTGTCATGGTGCTGGCTGTGTCATGGTGCTGGCTGTGTTGTGGTGCTGGTTGTGTCACGGTGCTGTCTGTGTCATGGTGCCAGCTGTGTCATGGTGCCAGCTGTGTCATGGTGCCGGCTGTGTCATGGTGCCGGCTGTGTCATGGTGCCGGCTGTGTCATGGTGCTGGTTGTGTCATGGTGCTGTCTGTGTCATGGTGCTGTCTGTGTCATGGTGCTGTCTGTGTCATGGTGCTGTCTGTGTCATGGTGCTGGCTGTGTTGTGGTGCTGTCTGTGTCATAATGCTGTCTGTGTCATGGTGCTGTCTGTGTCATGGTACTGTCTGTGTCATGGTGCTGTCTGTGTCATGGTGCTGTCTGTGTCATGGTGCTGTCTGTGTCATGGTGCTGGCTGTGTTGTGGTGCTGTCTGTGTCATAATGCTGTCTGTGTCATGGTGCTGTCTGTGTCACGGTACTGTCTGTGTCATGGTGCTGTCTGTGTCATGGTGCTGTCTGTGTCATGGTGCTGTCTGTGTCATGGTGCTGTCTGTGTCATAGTGCCGGCTGTGTCATGGTGCTGGCTGTGTCATGGTGCCAGCTGTGTCATGGTGCTGGTTGTGTCACGGTGCTGTCTGTGTCATGGTGCCAGCTGTGTCATGGTGCCAGCTGTGTCATGGTGCCAACTGTGTCATGGTGCCAGCTGTGTCATGGTGCTGTCTGTGTCATGGTGCTGTCTGTGTCATGGTGCTGGCTTGTGTCACGGTGCTGTCTGTGTCATGGTGCCATGCTGTGTCATGGTGCTGTCAACTGTGTCATGGTGCCGGCTGTGTCATGGTGCTGTCTGTGTCATGGTGCTATCTGTGTCATGGTGCTGGCTGTGTCATGGTGCTGTCTGTGTCATGGTGCTGTCTGTGTCATGGTGCTGTCTGTGTCATGGTGCTGGTTGTGTCACGGTGCTGTCTGTGTCATGGTGCCAGCTGTGTCATGGTGCCAACTGTGTCATGGTGCCGGCTGTGTCATGGTGCTGTCTGTGTCATGGTGCTGGCTGTGTCATGGTGCTGTCTGTGTCATAGTGCCGGCTGTGTCATGGTGCTGGCTGTGTCATGGTGCCAGCTGTGTCATGGTGCTGTCTGTGTCATGGTGCCAGCTGTGTCATGGTGCTGTCTGTGTCATGGTGCCGGCTGTGTCATGGTGCCGGCTGTGTCATGGTGCTGTATGTGTCATGGTGCTGTCTGTGTCATGGTGCTGTCTGTGTCATGGTGCTGGCTGTGTCATGGTGCCGGCTGTGTCATGTTGCTGTCTGTGTCATGGTGCTGTCTGTGTCATGGTGCCAGTTGTGTCATGGTGCCAGCTGTGTCATGGTGCCGGCTGTGTCATGGTCCAGCTGTGTCATGGTGCCAGCTGGGTCACGGTGCTGTCTGTGTCATGGTGCTGGCTGTGTTGTGGTGCCGGCTGTGTCATGATGCTGTCTGTGTCATGGTGCTGTCTGTGTCATGATGCTGTCTGTGTCATGGTGCTGTCTGTGACATGGTGCCAGCTGTGTCATGGTGCCGGCTGTGTCATGGTGCTTTCTGTGTCATGGTGCTGTCTGTGGCATGGTGCTGTCTGTGTCATGGTGCCAGCTGTGTCATGGTGCTGTCTGTGTCATGGTGCCGGCTGTGTCATGGTGCCGGCTGTGTCATGGTGCTGTCTGTGTCATGGTGCTGGCTGTGTCATGGTGCCAGCTGGGTCACGGTGCTGTCTGTGTCATGGTGCTGGCTGTGTTGTGGTGCCAGCTGGGTCACGGTGCTGTCTGTGTCATGGTGCTGGCTGTGTTGTGGTGCCGGCTGTGTCATGATGCTGTCTGTGTCATGGTGCTGTCTGTGTCATAATGCTGTCTGTGTCATAGTGCTGTCTGTGTCATGGTGCCGGCTGTGTCATGGTGCCAGCTGTGTCATGGTGCCAGCTGTGTCATGGTGCTGTCTGTGTCATGGTGCCGGCTGTGTCATGGTGCCGGCTGTGTCATGGTGCCAGCTGTGTCATGGTGCCAGCTGTGTCATGGTGCCGGCTGTGTCATTGTGCTGTCTGTGTCATGGTGCCGGCTGTGTCATGGTGCCGGCTGTGTCATGGTGCCAGCTGTGTCATGGTGCCGGCTGTGTCATGGTGCTGTCTGTGTCATGGTGCCAGCTGTGTCATGGTGCTGTCTGTGTCATGGTGCCGGCTGTGTCATGGTGCCGGCTGTGTCATGGTGCCAG
Organism: Procambarus clarkii; assembly: GCF_020424385.1. NCBI lineage: Eukaryota > Metazoa > Arthropoda > Malacostraca > Decapoda > Cambaridae > Procambarus > Procambarus clarkii. Next base: position 82,416 of record NW_025565505.1, on the reverse strand, counting down.
CTGTGTCATGGTGCCGGCTTTGTCATGGTGCTGTCTGTGTCATGGTGCCGGCTGTGTCATGGTGCCGGCTGTGTCATGGTGCCAGCTGTGTCATGGTGCCGGCTGTCTCATGGTGCCAGCTGTGTCATGGTGCTGTCTGTGTCATGGTGCTGTCTGTGTCATGGTGCTGTCTGTGTCATGGTGCTGGCTGTGTTGTGGTGCTGTCTGTGTCATAATGCTGTCTGTGTCATGGTGCTGTCTGTGTCATGGTGCTGTGTCATGGTGCTGTCTGTGTCATGGTGCTGTCTGTGTCATGGTGCTGTCTGTGTCATGGTGCTGGCTGTGTTGTGGTGCTGTCTGTGTCATAATGCTGTCTGTGTCATGGTGCTGTCTGTGTCATGGTACTGTCTGTGTCATGGTGCTGTCTGTGTCATGGTGCTGTCTGTGTCATGGTGCTGTCTGTGTCATGGTGCCGGCTGTGTCATGGTGCTGGCTGTGTCATTGTGCCAGCTGTGTCATGGTGCTGTCTGTGTCATGGTGCTGTCTGTGTCATGGTGCTGGTTGTGTCACGGTGCTGTCTGTGTCATGGTGCCAGCTGTGTCATGGTGCCAGCTGTGTCATGGTGCCAACTGTGTCATGGTGCCGGCTGTGTCATGGTGCTGTCTGTCATGGTGCTGTCTGTGTCATGGTGCTGGCTGTGTCATGGTGCTGGCTGTGTCACGGTGCTGTCTGTGTCACGGTGCTGTCTGTGTCATGGTGCCAGCTGTGTCATGGTGCCAACTGTGTCATGGTGCCGGCTGTGTCATGGTGCTGTCTGTGTCATGGTGCTGTCTGTGTCATGGTGCTGGCTGTGTCATGGTGCTGTCTGTGTCATGGTGCTGGCTGTGTCATGGTGCCAGCTGTGTCATGGTGCTGTCTGTGTCATGGTGCTGTCTGTGTCATGGTGCTGTCTGTGTCATGGTGCTGTCTGTGTCATGGTGCTGGCTGTGTCATGGTGCTGTGTGTCATGGTGCTGTCTGTGTCATGGTGCCGGCTGTGTCATGGTGCCGGCTGTGTCATGGTGCTGTATGTGTCATGGTGCTGTCTGTGTCATAATGCTGTCTGTGTCATGGTGCTGGCTGTGTCATGGTGCTGGCTGTGTCATGGTGCCGGCTGTGTCATGGTGCTGTCTGTGTCATGGTGCTGTCTGTGTCATGGTGCCAGTTGTGTCATGGTGCCAGCTGTGTCATGGTGCCGGCTGTGTCATGGTGCCAGCTGTGTCATGGTGCCAGCTGGGTCACGGTGCTGTCTGTGTCATGGTGCTGGCTGTGTCATGTGTCATGATGCTGTCTGTGTCATGGTGCTGTCTGTGTCATGATGCTGTCTGTGTCATGGTGCTGTCTGTGACATGGTGCCAGCTGTGTCATGGTGCCGGCTGTGTCATGGTGCTGTCTGTGTCATGGTGCTGTCTGTGTCATGGTGCTGTCTGTGTCATGGTGCCAGCTGTGTCATGGTGCTGTCTGTGTCATGGTGCCGGCTGTGTCATGGTGCCGGCTGTGTCATGGTGCTGTCTGTGTCATGGTGCTGGCTGTGTCATGGTGCCAGCTGGGTCACGGTGCTGTCTGTGTCATGGTGCTGGCTGTGTTGTGGTGCCAGCTGGGTCACGGTGCTGTCTGTGTCATGGTGCTGGCTGTGTTGTGGTGCCGGCTGTGTCATGATGCTGTCTGTGTCATGGTGTTGTCTGTGTCATAATGCTGTCTGTGTCATAGTGCTGTCTGTGTCATGGTGCCGGCTGTGTCATGGTGCCAGCTGTGTCATGGTGCCAGCTGTGTCATGGTGCTGTCTGTGTCATGGTGCCGGCTGTGTCATGGTGCCGGCTGTGTCATGGTGCCAGCTGTGTCATGGTGCCGGCTGTGTCATGGTGCCGGCTGTGTCATGGTGCTGTCTGTGTCATGGTGCCGGCTGTGTCATGGTGCCGGCTGTGTCATGGTGCCGGCTGTGTCATGGTGCTGTCTGTGTCATGGTGCCAGCTGTGTCATGGTGCCGTCTGTGTCATGGTGCTGGCTGTGTCATGGTGCCGGCTGTGTCATGGTGCCGGCTGTGTCATGGTGCTGTCTGTGTCATGGTGCTGTCTGTGTCATGGTGCCGGCTGTGTCATGGTGCCGGCTGTGTCATGGTGCCAGCTGTGTCATGGTGCCGGCTTTGTCATGGTGCTGTCTGTGTCATGGTGCCGGCTGTGTCATGGTGCCGGCTGTGTCATGGTGCCAGCTGTGTCATGGTGCCGGCTGTCTCATGGTGCCAGCTGTGTCATGGTGCTGTCTGTGTCATGGTGCCAGCTGTGTCATGGTGCCGGTTGTGTCATGGTGCTGTCTGTGTCATGGTGCCGGCTGTGTCATGGTGCTGTCTGTGTCATGGTGCTGTCTGTGTCATGGTGCTGTCTGTGTCATGGTGCCGGCTG
>NW_025565505.1:0-75000 GCF_020424385.1 Procambarus clarkii | reverse complement strand
CTACGGTATCAATTTGGGGGCCCTTACTTTTGAATGGATCAGAGGGTGAATGTTCAATAGATTCAAATCAAGAAACACAGTTGAAAGCGAATATAGAAGTTTTTGGAGTACTTTAATGAGGCTATGACTGAATAGTATAGGGAGCCCTTGGGCACGGCTCCATTTTCTGTAATGGTCAGAGGTGGATAACCCCAGTGGGGGTCAAGCATACAAGGGGGGGTCATGATTCCTTACAAAGACCAAGTTTGGATATATAGGTGTAGTAAGCCTTATTTTGAATTTGCATGATACTGTGGGGTACATTGACATGAAGGGCGAGTCATAGAACAGGATCTGCATGTGAGAATGGTCATATTGGGGTTTTAAAGAAGTTAAGATAGCTTTAAAGAGTCCTGTGTGCTTGATAGTGGAGAAATGTTCAGTCAATAATTCTCGTGTTTTGAATCTGAATGATGAGTCTTAGTTTGCGTTCTAGTCGTAAAATGAGTTCCTTAGTATATTTGCTATGGAAAATGAGCTTTCAGTACTCTGTATAATTTGAAATGAGGTCAAGAAAGACATGTTTATGTGCGAGAAGAGTCAGGTTAGAAACTGTTTATTTCAGTCATCCCCCCTTGGCTTTGCTCCGTTTTCTGTAGCTAAAGTAAAGATTCCATTTTCTGTGGCATACAGTTGAATACTGGTGGAAAAAGGCATACTTGCATTTGTATGGTTCTAACCTGTTTATAGATTTTATAGATATATTTTTCGGGCCTCAAATTAGATTTTAATATGAAAAATAGCATCAAATGTATGTCTATCTTTTGTAATAAACGTTACAAGCATTAACAATACCTGTGATATTTCATAGCATACGAAAAGAAGTGTAAATAGTGGGGCCTCAGCCATATTATGTTGGGTTTGACACTCCAAATATTAATTTGATACTCGTAAATATACTATAAAGGAAAGTAGTTGAGTGGTTTAAGCAATTTAATACATACTGGGAATCTGTTCGTATTCTGTATTAAATTTCATTTTTTAACATCATAATAGTTTTCAGCTATTGTGGTGGGGGCCCAATAACTTCATATAGCGCAACGACTGGCGCTATCTGTACTTAGTCCCCCCTAAACTTAAAACAGTTGCACAATCTTACTTAAACACATTGCTAAACTCTTATTCACAAACAAAAACTCAATTTTTAACTTACAAAAATAAACCCAGGGCTTTCACATTCGCGCAAAATACTTAGTCCCCCCTAAACTTAAAACAGTTGCACAATCTTACTTAAACACATTGCTAAACTCTTATACACAAACAAAAACTCAATTTTTAACTTACACAAATAAACCCAGGGCTTTCACATTCGCGCAAAATACTTAGTCCCCACTAAACTTGAACACTCACAATCTTACGGTGCTTTAATTTCCAAAGCCTTCCAAACCTGCACTGGGTCCTACCCAGCTGACTGCGGCTGGATGGATTACAATTGAGCCAAAAACAGTTGGTCGGGGCGAGATACGGCCTCATTTTTAGAGACATTTACTATAGCAAAAGCTTGAACGTCGAGAACTGAATGCGGGCCTGCACGAGAGTTGTTCTTGGCACTCAAATGTTTAGAGATTAAAATACATAGAATCTGCAAGAGCCCACCCAAGTCGCTCACGCGGGCAATAGACATGTTTTTCGCCCAAGTGTATTTATTTATTTAAAATAAAAATACGTCAGATAGAAAGATTTTCGCATTGCTATTATATTTACCTTATAAAGCCTCTTTATTAAAATGATATGCCACTGCGTATTATGATTGTTTTATAATAAATATTGCATAAATACTTACACGATTTCATAAACAAAAAATTATTTTAATGAGCCATGTTAGGAAGGCATCATCATTACAATAAATGCAAACTTTTAAACTAACTAAAAAGGTATATCTCATAGAGGAAGATTTATTCTTCAAGATATATGTAATAGTTTAAAAGTTTCATTCTGTATCAAAAAGTTGTCAATGTTTTCAAAACTCTGGCTTACAAATTTTTTTTTTAAGGTTTTCCGAGGGAGTAAATCTTGCTTCCTCTCTTTCTCCCACGTGTGTGTCCTCATTTGGACCGGATGCAGAGTAACCTTCAGTGCAAGTCCTGACTCAGTTCCCCAACGTCCAAACTATTGGACATTGCAAAATTTCACTAAATAATGGGGTATTTTAGTCGCCCCCTCCGTTATAGTTATAGAGATTATAGAGATTTTAATCTCTAAACATTTGAGTGTCAAGAACAACTCTCGTGTAGGCCCGCGTTCAGTCCCCGACGTTCAAGCTTTTTTCTATAGTAAATGTCTCTAAAATGAGGCCGTATCTCGCCCTGACCAACTGTTTTTGGCTCAATTGTAACCCATCCAGCAGCTGTCTACTGGATAGAAGGGCAGTGGGCCTGATAAAAATAAAAAAAAAATAAACATAAATTGTTAGACTAGCTCTTTACATATGCTAGTTGTTTAATTTATTAGATGATGATGCAAGAGGAGCCAGTACACATCTATGGATCAACCAATAAAAGCAGCAGACTTCTAGATGTTACTACTGCTCGGCTTAGCCCCCCCCCATCCCCCATAGCAAGATGGGAATAGGGGGGCGGGGCTGCATTAATAAAATGAATTAAAACTAACATTCAATTATATATTCTCAAACTTATGCAAAAAAAAAACTTTACAATCACATTTGCAAAACTTGCACAAATTAATTTTGGCAATTTCGTTTACCCATTATTTGTTTGTTTTTCTTGCTTGAGCCAAAAATGAATTGTTGGGTTCATTACCAGAGTCCATTTCCCACCGTGGTAACCCTTCCCACTACCCGCCCCACATGATGGGATTCATAATAAATGAACTAAACTAGCATTCAATTATATTCTCAACAAACTTATGCAACCCCCATATAATTACATTAGCAAGCTAACACAAATTCATTGAGCAAGTTTAACTATTCGCATACTTTGCGTCATTATATAATGGAATACGAAAAGGAAATTCGCAGAATTCAGAGATAACACCATCAATGGAGTCCAAGAAATACGCTTGTACTTCATTCATAATGATGCGCTGCCAGGAATCTTAGCAAAGTAACCAAAATATTTGCTTACTGTATGTATGTGCAGGATGCACATGACTCTCCAGTTAGGTGGTTGTGGAGTGAGACCAGCAACTGCAGACTTCCCATAGTCGTAAAAATGCCTTGCATAGAGACCGTTGCAAGCCTCTTGTTGAATCACTTAGGGTGCATATATGTGTGTGTACTCACCTAATTGTGCTTGCGGGGGTTGAGCTCTGGCTCTTTGGTCCCGCCTCTCAACCGTCAATCAACTGGTGTACAGATTCCTGAGCCTATTGGGCTCTATCATATCTACATTTGAAACTGTGTATGGAGTCAGCCTCCACCACATCACTTCCTAATGCATTCCATTTACTAACTACTCTGACACTGAAAAAGTTCTTTCTAACGTCTCTGTGGCTCATTTGGGTACTCAGCTTCCACCTGTGTCCCCTTGTTCGCGTCCCACCAGTGTTGAATAGTTCATCCTTGTTTACCCGGTCGATTCCCCTGAGGATTTTGTAGGTTGTGATCATGTCCCCCCTTACTCTTCTGTCTTCCAGTGTCGTAAGGTGCATTTCCCGCAGCCTTTCCTCATAACTCATGCCTCTTAGTTCTGGGACTAGTCTAGTAGCATACCTTTGGACTTTTTCCAGCTTCGTCTTGTGCTTGACAAGGTACGGGCTCCATGCTGGGGCCGCATACTCCAGGATTGGTCTTACATATGTGGTGTACAAGATTCTGAATGATTCCTTACACAGGTTCCTGAACGCCGTTCTGATGTTAGCCAGCCTCGCATATGCCGCAGACGTTATTCTCTTTATGTGGGCTTCAGGAGACAGGTTTGGTGTGATATCAACTCCTAGATCTTTCTCTCTGTCTGTTTCATTAATGTGTGTGTGTGTGGGTGTGTGGGTGTGTGGGTGTGTGTGTGTGTGTGTGTGTGTGTGTGTGTGTGTGGGTGTGTGTGGGTGTGTGTGTGTGTGTGTGTGTGTGTGTGTGTGTGTGTGTGTGTGTGTGTGTGTGTGTGTGTGTGTGTGTATGTAACGAGCTTTCAAGAGATTGTCACTTACATAGCTAAACAATATGTAGGGTTCAGTTTCCAAATCAATTATGCGGCTCTCGAACCCTTTTCCCCCGCTACATGCGGGAGATCCCTTTTATTTTCAGCTAAAATATGCATTATATTCAGGGGGGTTCGCCGTGTCATAGCACAACCAAAAGCCCAATATACTCCCCTAAACTTTCCCTATACGTCAACTTTTCCGTTGTACGTCAGGCTGCGAGCAGCCGCGTCCAACAGCCTGGTTGATCAGTCCGGCAACCAGGAGGCCGGGCCGCGGGGACGCTAAGCCCCGGAAGCACCTCAAGGTAACCTCAAGGCATCCCATCTAAATTAAAAAAAAATGCATTTCCAATACCCAATATATATATATATATATATATATATATATATATATATATATATATATATATATACTGTCCCCCCCCCACCCCCCCCCCCCAGGAACAATTCACCCGAGTTTTCTCTATCTCATCTAAAAATAACGTTCATTTCCAATGCCCATTACCCAGCCACCACATATTCCCCATTCCCAAGACCATTTCATAGTGTTAGTGCTGTGGCCATCTACCTAATTTCATCCCAATTAATGACAATTCCCCATTAAATATTGGCAAAAATATGCCAAATCATATCACAGCCAAAGCCCATTTCACCCAAGTTTTACCTATCCCATATAAATTTAATGTGCATTTTCAATATCTAATATCCAGGTGCCCTATGTCACGCCCTATTCCCAAGACCATTTCATAGCGCAGTGTCCATCCAGCTGTTTCCAAATATCCAGATGTGTTTATATATCTTCAATCCTACGAAACCAGACCTAACCTAACACACAGCTAAGGCCAAATTTATCCCAATTTAATCCAATTTCCACCTAATTTGATCTAATTTATTCAAATTTAATCCAATTCCCGCCAAATTTACCCGAGTTTACCATTTCATAGCACAACCAAAGCCCCAATTTGACCAAGTTTCACCTATCCCAATTAAATTTAATGTGAATCTTCAATATCAGGTCGCCCCCTCCAATGTCACAGCCTATTCCCAAAGACCATTTCATAGTAATAGTGCAGTGTTCATCCAGCCATTTCCATGTTCCAGATGTGTTTATATATCATCAAACCTACCAAAAGCAGACCTAACCCAATACGGCTAAGGCCAAAATTTACCAAATTTTCCCCAATTTAAGATAATTTCCACCTAATTTGCCACAATTTTATCCAATTTCCACCAAATTTTACCATAGTTCACCTTATCATAGCACAGCCAAAGCCCCAGTTTGTCCAAGTTTCACCCATTCCATATAACTTTTATGTGTATTTCCAGTATTTAATATCCAGTGGTCGATGTCATACTTCATTCCCAGAGACCATTTCATAGTGATAGTGTAGGGTCCGACGAGCCATTTCCAATATACAGATGCGTTTATATACATCAATCCTACCTAAAAACCAGACCCAACCCTAACATGGCTAAGACCAAATGTATCACAATTTAAGACAATTTCTACCTAATTTGCCCCAATTTATCCAAATTTAAGACATTTTCTACCAAATTTACCCGATTTTACGTATTATAGCAAGGTCAATGAACAATTTTCCCCCCAAGTTTCGCCTATTCCATACACTGCAAATTTAAGGCACATTTTCAATATGCAGTCCAATAATCTCGACTGTTTTCTTTTTTTATTTGTTAGTTATGGATCTTTGTTAAATGTTGTATTTTATATTCTTAGAAAAGTATTTGTTTGGATATTAACCCAACCACCCGGTACCCTAACCTGTGTGGATCTTTACCGAATATTCCTGTCAATGTTGTTTATGGACTCAACAACCCTGAAGCTAACCTGCCTTGACCTGACGTTAATTGTTGCACCTTCTTCTTTTTTGGGGGGGAAAGTGATGTTTTTGCATCAACCCAACCGCCCTTGCCCATACCTCTGTTACCAAAAATCTTGGTTCCATATATGGTATCTTATTCTTGGGACACAGCCAATCCATCCCAACCTAACCTCTATTAACTATGGGTTTAATGACCATTTTTCTCTACATCAGTTCAAATACAACCCAACCTCATATAAATGGATCTGAACTCCATTTGTACACATGTTCTTAGGAAACATAATAAGATTCGCCATATCTCTATCATTAAATAATAAAAATTTTCCTTAACCTGGCCTATAATCCCCCCCCCCCCCCTCGAAATTCTGGCAAATTATGGATATTAAAGAATTAAAGTAGGAATATATTTTCACATTAGCTTAATATAACCCAAATCTAACACAAATTTGTCCCAATTGGGGGGGGGGGGATTATAGGCCAGGTTAAGGAAAAATTTTATTATTTAATGACAGAGATATGGCGAATCTTATCATGTTTCCTAAGAACATGTGTACAAATGGAGTTCAGATCCATTTATATGAGGTTGGGTTGTATTTGAACTGATGTAGAGAAAAATGGTCATTAAACCCATAGTTAATAGAGGTTAGGTTGGGATGGATTGGCTGTGTCCCAAGAATAAGATACCATATATGGAACCAAGATTTTTGGTAACAGAGGTATGGGCAAGGGCGGTTGGGTTGATGCAAAAACATCACTTTCCCCCCCAAAAAAGAAGAAGGTGCAACAATTAACGTCAGGTCAAGGCAGGTTAGCTTCAGGGTTGTTGAGTCCATAAACAACATTGACAGGAATATTCGGTAAAGATCCACACAGGTTAGGGTACCGGGTGGTTGGGTTAATATCCAAACAAATACTTTTCTAAGAATATAAAATACAACATTTAACAAAGATCCATAACTAACAAATAAAAAAAGAAAACAGTCGAGATTATTGGACTGCATATTGAAAATGTGCCTTAAATTTGCAGTGTATGGAATAGGCGAAACTTGGGGGGAAAATTGTTCATTGACCTTGCTATAATACGTAAAATCGGGTAAATTTGGTAGAAAATGTCTTAAATTTGGATAAATTGGGGCAAATTAGGTAGAAATTGTCTTAAATTGTGATACATTTGGTCTTAGCCATGTTAGGGTTGGGTCTGGTTTTTAGGTAGGATTGATGTATATAAACGCATCTGTATATTGGAAATGGCTCGTCGGACCCTACACTATCACTATGAAATGGTCTCTGGGAATGAAGTATGACATCGACCACTGGATATTAAATACTGGAAATACACATAAAAGTTATATGGAATGGGTGAAACTTGGACAAACTGGGGCTTTGGCTGTGCTATGATAAGGTGAACTATGGTAAAATTTGGTGGAAATTGGATAAAATTGTGGCAAATTAGGTGGAAATTATCTTAAATTGGGGAAAATTTGGTAAATTTTGGCCTTAGCCGTATTGGGTTAGGTCTGCTTTTGGTAGGTTTGATGATATATAAACACATCTGGAACATGGAAATGGCTGGATGAACACTGCACTATTACTATGAAATGGTCTTTGGGAATAGGCTGTGACATTGGAGGGGGCGACCTGATATTGAAGATTCACATTAAATTTAATTGGGATAGGTGAAACTTGGTCAAATTGGGGCTTTGGTTGTGCTATGAAATGGTAAACTCGGGTAAATTTGGCGGGAATTGGATTAAATTTGAATAAATTGGATCAAATTAGGTGGAAATTGGATTAAATTGGGATAAATTTGGCCTTAGCTGTGTGTTAGGTTAGGTCTGGTATCGTAGGATTGAAGATATATAAACACATCTGGATATTTGGAAACAGCTGGATGGACACTGCGCTATGAAATGGTCTTGGGAATAGGGCGTGACATAGGGCACCTGGATATTAGATATTGAAAATGCACATTAAATTTATATGGGATAGGTAAAACTTGGGTGAAATGGGCTTTGGCTGTGATATGATTTGGCATATTTTTGCCAATATTTAATGGGGAATTGTCATTAATTGGGATGAAATTAGGTAGATGGCCACAGCACTAACATTATGAAATGGTCTTGGGAATGGGGAATATGTGGTGGCTGGGTAATGGGCATTGGAAATGAACGTTATTTTTAGATGGGATACCTTGAGGTTACCTTGAGGTGCTTCCGGGGCTTAGCGTCCCCGCGGCCCGGTCGTCGACCAGGCCTCCTGGTTGCCGGACTGATCAACCAGGCTGTTGGACGCGGCTGCTCGCAGCCTGACGTACAACGGAAAAGTTGACGTATAGGGAAAGTTTAGGGGAGTATATTGGGCTTTTGGTTGTGCTATGACACGGCGAACCCCCCTGAATATAATGCATATTTTAGCTGAAAATAAAAGGGATCTCCCGCATGTAGCGGGGGAAAAGGGTTCGAGAGCCGCATAATTGATTTGGAAACTGAACCCTACATATTGTTTAGCTATGTAAGTGACAATCTCTTGAAAGCTCGTTACATACACACACACACACACACACACACACACACACACACACACACACACACACACACACACACACACACACACACACACACACACACACCACACACACACACACACACACACACACACACACACACACACACACACACACACCCACACACCCACACACACACACATTAATGAAACAGACAGAGAGAAAGATCTAGGAGTTGATATCACACCAAACCTGTCTCCTGAAGCCCACATAAAGAGAATAACGTCTGCGGCATATGCGAGGCTGGCTAACATCAGAACGGCGTTCAGGAACCTGTGTAAGGAATCATTCAGAATCTTGTACACCACATATGTAAGACCAATCCTGGAGTATGCGGCCCCAGCATGGAGCCCGTACCTTGTCAAGCACAAGACGAAGCTGGAAAAAGTCCAAAGGTATGCTACTAGACTAGTCCCAGAACTAAGAGGCATGAGTTATGAGGAAAGGCTGCGGGAAATGCACCTTACGACACTGGAAGACAGAAGAGTAAGGGGGGACATGATCACAACCTACAAAATCCTCAGGGGAATCGACCGGGTAAACAAGGATGAACTATTCAACACTGGTGGGACGCGAACAAGGGGACACAGGTGGAAGCTGAGTACCCAAATGAGCCACAGAGACGTTAGAAAGAACTTTTTCAGTGTCAGAGTAGTTAGTAAATGGAATGCATTAGGAAGTGATGTGGTGGAGGCTGACTCCATACACAGTTTCAAATGTAGATATGATAGAGCCCAATAGGCTCAGGAATCTGTACACCAGTTGATTGACGGTTGAGAGGCGGGACCAAAGAGCCAGAGCTCAACCCCCGCAAGCACAATTAGGTGAGTACACACACATATATGCACCCTAAGTGATTCAACAAGAGGCTTGCAACGGTCTCTATGCAAGGCATTTTTACGACTATGGGAAGTCTGCAGTTGCTGGTCTCACTCCACAACCACCTAACCGGAGAGTCATGTGCATCCTGCACATACATACAGTATGCAAATATTTTGGTTACTTTGCTAAGATTCCTGGCAGCGGATCATTATGAATGAAGTACAAGCGTATTTCTTGGACTCCATTGATGGTGTTATCTCTGAATTCTGCGAATTTCCTTTTCGTATTCCATTATATAATGACGCAAAGTATGCGAATAGTTAAACTTGCTCAATGAATTTGTGTTAGCTTGCTAATGTAATTATATGGGGGTTGCATAAGTTTGTTGAGAATATAATTGAATGCTAGTTTAGTTCATTTATTATGAATCCCATCATGTGGGGCGGGTAGTGGGAAGGGTTACCACGGTGGGAAATGGACTCTGGTAATGAACCCAACAATTCATTTTTGGCTCAAGCAAGAAAAACAGACAAATAATGGGTAAACGAAATTGCCAAAATTAATTTGTGCAAGTTTTGCAAATGTGATTGTAAAGTTTTTTTTTTGCATAAGTTTGAGAATATATAATTGAATGTTAGTTTTAATTCATTTTATTAATGCAGCCCCGCCCCCTATTCCCATCTTGATATGGGGGGGGGGGGGGGCTAAGCCGAGCAGTAGTAACATCTAGAAGTCTGCTGCTTTTATTGGTTGATCCATAGATGTGTACTGGCTCCTCTTGCATCATCATCTAATAAATTAAACAACTAGCATATGTAAAGAGCTAGTCTAACAATTTATGTTTATTTTTTTTTTATTTTTATCAGGCCCACTGCCCTTCTATCCAGTAGACAGCTGCTGGATGGGTTACAATTGAGCCAAAAACAGTTGGTCAGGGCGAGATACGGCCTCATTTTAGAGACATTTACTATAGAAAAAAGCTTGAACGTCGGGGACTGAACGCGGGCCTACACGAGAGTTGTTCTTGACACTCAAATGTTTAGAGATTAAAATCTCTATAATTAGAGGGGGCGACTAAAATACCCCATTATTTAGTGAAATTTTGCAATGTCCAATAGTTTGGACGTTGGGGAACTGAGTCAGGACTTGCACTGAAGGTTACTCTGCATCCGGTCCAAATGAGGACACACACGTGGGAGAAAGAGAGGAAGCAAGATTTACTCCCTCGGAAAACCTTAAAAAAAAAAATTTGTAGGCCAGAGTTTTGAAAACATTGACAACTTTTTGATACAGAATGAAACTCTTAAACAATAACATGTATCTTGAAGAATAAATCTTCCTCTATGAGATATACCTTTTTAGGTAGTTTAAAAGTTTGCATTTATTGTAATGATGATGCCTTCCTAACATGGCTCATTAAAATAATTTTTTGTTTATGAAATCGTGTAAGTATTTATGCAATATTTATTATAAAACAATCATAATACGCAGTGGCATATCATTTTAATAAAGAGGCTTTATAAGGTAAATATAATAGCAATGCGAAAATCTTTCTATCTGACGTATTTTTATTTTAAATAAATAAGTACACTTGGGCGAAAAACATGTCTATTGCCCGCGTGAGCGACTTGGGTGGGCTCTTGCAGATTCTATGTATTTTAATCTCTAAACATTTGAGTGCCAAGAACAACTCTCGTGCAGGCCCGCATTCAGTTCTCGACGTTCAAGCTTTTGCTATAGTAAATGTCTCTAAAAATGAGGCCGTATCTCGCCCTGACCAACTGTTTTTGGCTCAATTGTAATCCATCCAGCCGCAGTCAGCTGGGTAGGACCCAGTGCAGGTTTGGAAGGCTTTGGAAATTAAAGCACCGTAAGATTGTGAGTGTTCAAGTTTAGGGGGGACTAAGTATTTTGCGCGAATGTGAAAGCCCTGGGTTTATTTGTGTAAGTTAAAAATTGAGTTTTTGTTTGTGTATAAGAGTTTAGCAATGTGTTTAAGTAAGATTGTGCAACTGTTTTAAGTTTAGGGGGGACTAAGTATTTTGCGCGAATGTGAAAGCCCTGGGTTTATTTGTGTAAGTTAAAAATTGAGTTTTTGTTTGTGTATAAGAGTTTAGCAATGTGTTTAAGTAAGATTGTGCAACTGTTTTAAGTTTAGGGGGGACTAAGTATTTTGCGCGAATGTGAAAGCCCTGGGTTTATTTGTGTAAGTTAAAAATTGAGTTTTTGTTTGTGTATAAGAGTTTAGCAATGTGTTTAAGTAAGATTGTGCAACTGTTTTAAGTTTAGGGGGGACTAAGTACAGATAGCGCCAGTCGTTGCGCTATATGAAGTTATTGGGCCCCCACCACAATAGCTGAAAACTATTATGATGTTAAAAAATGAAATTTAATACAGAATACGAACAGATTCACAGTATGTATTAAATTGCTTAAACTACTCAACTACTTTCCTTTATAGTATATTTACGAGTATCAAATTAATATTAGGAGTGTCAAACCCAACATAATATGGCTGAGGCCCCACTATTTAAACTTCTTTTCGTATGCTATGAAATATCACAGGTATTGTTAATGCTTGTAACGTTTATTACAAAAGATAGACATACATTTGATGCTATTTTTCATATTAAAATCTAATTTGAGGCCCGAAAAATATATCTATAAAATCTATAAACAGGTTAGAACCATACAAATGCAAGTATGCCTTTTTCACCAGTATTCAACTGTATGCCACAGAAAATGGAATCTTTACTTTAGCTACAGAAAACGGAGCAAAGCCAAGGGGGGATGACTGAAATAAACAGTTTCCAACCTGACTCTTCCCGCACATAAATATGTCTTTCTTGACCTCATTTCAAATTATATAGAGTACTGAAAGCTCATTTTCCATAGCAAATATACTAAGGAACTCATTTTACGACTAGAACGCAAACTAGGACCCCTCATTCAGATTCAAAACACGATAATTATTGACTGAACATTTCCCCACTATCAAGAACACAGTACTCTTTAAAGCTATCTTAACTTCTTTAAAACCCCAATATGACCCATCTCACATGCAGATCCTGTTCTATGACTCGCCCTTCATGTCAATGTACCCCACAGTATCATGCAAATTCAAGATAAGGCTTACTACACCTATATATCCAAACTCGGTCTTTGTAAGGAATCTTGACCCCCCCTTGTATGCTTGACCCCCACTGAAGTTATCCACCTCTGACCATTACAGAAAATGGAGCTGTGCCCAAGGACTCCCTATACTATTCAGTCATAGCCTCATTAAAGTACTCCAAAAACTTCTATATTCGCTTTCAACTGAGTTTCTTGGTTTGAATCTATTGAACATTCACCCTCTGATCCATTCAAAAGTAAGGGCCCCCAAATTGATACCGTAGTACTCTCGTAACACCCCCGGGACAAATCGTGCATTTTTGCTCATGCCATTAAAATACTCCAAAAACGTTTATACGCCTTTCACCAGTGTATTTTTTGGTTTCCAACTATTGAACATTCATCCTCGGTACCTCTCATAAGTAGAGACCCCCTCCTTGAGGCCCTAGACTCATCTTAAAGCAAGGCGACAAAAAGTAAAAAAAAACAGGTTAGGATAGGGCACCAGTTCCTCAGGTACACCCTTGGTGGTGGTCTCCCCCGGGACCCCAGGGGGGACCACCACCCCACCACCGCCAGCCAGCCAGGAGCGCGCTGACTGTGCCCTAACCTAACCACCTAAAACAAGAGGGATGGACGATCTGGCCCGACAGGGTCAAGTCGGCATGGAAGTGCCCAACCGTTTCTGAAATTTTTTTTACCTCAATCTGTCTCCTTATTCACTACTAGCGTCTCACTTGGTGTCCATCATTAGATAGTGTTGTGATCTTGCTCCCCAGGGACTCCCCAAGGACTCCCCAAGGACTCCCCAGGGACTCCCCAAGGACTCCCCAAGGACTCCCCAAGGACTCCCCAAGTACTCCCCAAGGACTCCCCAAGGACTCCCCAAGGACTCCCCAGGGACTCCCCAAGGACTCCCCAAGGACTCCCCAAGGGAAGTGAAAGTTTAAGAAGAATGCTCAATTATCTTAAGTTCTAGGAACTATGGGCAGATGTTTCGGGGATTCGGTTATTCTTTACTGTCTCTGTAGAATATATAATTATTCCTTCTATTAGGCGTCTCGCTTTGATATTTGCGAAGTTATATGTACTTCTACTATTATTAAAAGGCATCCTATGATTAAAATAAATTAATCATAGGATTTTGCTTACCATTAGAAAATGGTTAGCAAAAAAAATTATTTTTAGTTGCAGCGTTTTTTGTGATGATCAACTCTTCTCAATATCCCACGTCCAGTCTCTCCAATATGTGATAAATTACCTTTATTACAATTTATCACAAGAACACCATTACCTACATTGTTCTGATTATTATTACCATTACCAACGTTGTCATTGATAACTCTACCTCCGTTACTTACGCTAAAACCACTCCCGCTATTATTGTTGTTTGTGGGCGGGGGTCAGGGAGATATGGATGGGGTCAGGAGGTGGGCGGGGGTCAGGGAGTTAGGGATGGGGTCAGGAGGTGGGCGGGGGTCAGGGAGATATGGATGGGGTCAGGAGGTGGGCGGGGGTCAGGGAGTTAGGGATGGGGTCAGGAGGTGGGCGGGGGTCAGGGAGTTAGGGATGGGGTCAGGAGGTGGGCGGGGGTCAGGGAGTGGTGTGTGTGCGTGTACTCACCAACTTGTGCCTGCAAGATCGAGCTGTTTAACAAACGAGCTATCATTATATCTTGCTATCTTATGCAGGCGATGAGTCACAATAACGTGACTGAAGTATGTTGACCAATCCACACACACTACAAGATGAAGGGACGACAACGTTTAGGTCCGTCCTGGACCATTTGACTTGAGAATGGTCCAGGACGGACCGAAACGTCGTCGTCCCTTCGTCTTGCTATCTTATGTTCTTATAAATAGGAGCTGCCTCGTATGGGAAAATAGGCCTTCTGCAGTTACCTCTATTCTTATGTTATTATGTTCATTTTATTCTAGCATAGTTGAGGCAGTTGACAGTGGTAAGGTTTGTGATGTTGTGTACCTTGACTTTAGCAAAGCTTTTGATAAAGTGCCACATGAAAGACTGATTAAAAAGATAGAAGCTCGTGGTTTTGGCGGTGCTATATTATGTTGGATTAGAGCATGGCTATACCTAAGGAAACAGAGAGTTAGTATAAATCGGATTAAGTCGGAGAAGGAAATGTTGTAAGTGGAGTGCCCTCCAGGCTCTGTCCTGGGAACTCTGTTATTCATAATATATATAACTACCTCATGACCTTAGTCTTTTCCAGCCTTTCCTCGCCTCTCTTAACAATCTGGCTCCTTCTATCCATTTCAAAGGTGAATGGGAATCTAATTCCCTCCTTCTTTTACTTGACGTTCACGTTCACAGCTCTGTGTCCGGGTTCTCTTTCTCTGTCTACCGTAAACCCATGCATAGTGGCATGAACATTCACTTCTTTTCCTACCATCCTCCTTCTGTTAAAAAGTGTCCTCGTCTCTCTCTTCCTCCGCACTCTACGCATCAGCGACCCTCAGTTTCTTGATTCTGAAATTGCCTTTATCTACAAATCATTTTCTCGCCTTGGTTATCCTTTGCATTTCATCAACTGTGCCTACTCTCAAGCTAAACGAAATTTCTTTCATCCTAAACCTGCTTCCAACACTAGTAGCACTGTACTATGCCTTCCCTTCATATCTGAACTCAAAACTTTTACCAATACCTTTCGTCCTCTTGACATTAAACTCGCCTTTCGACAAACTAACACACTTCGTAGCAATCTAGTTCACACTGTTCCTCCTGCTGCTAATGCTGCTGGTGTCTACTCTATTTCCTGTTCGCCTTGTCCTCTCCAATACTTTGGCGAAACTGGCCGTACACTGAATGACAGACTTAAAGAACAC
Organism: Procambarus clarkii; assembly: GCF_020424385.1. Taxonomy (NCBI): domain Eukaryota; kingdom Metazoa; phylum Arthropoda; class Malacostraca; order Decapoda; family Cambaridae; genus Procambarus; species Procambarus clarkii. The sequence goes on along the minus strand of NW_025565505.1, from coordinate 59,679 downwards.
AAGAGAAGTGTTCAGTCTGCAGACACTAACAATGCTCTCTTCTGCTATGTGAGGGATTCTAATCATCCTATTGATTTGTCTTCCTCCAAAAAAATCTTTCCTGCCTCTACTCTACACAGACACCGTCTTGTAGAATCGGCTGTTATATACAATTTACCCAACATGAACTTGAGTCCTGGCTTTGTTGCTGTGGACTCTTCCCTTTCACAGTATATACTCAAATGCTCTAATCTTTCTAACAAACGTGACGTAACATAAGCTTCCCCCTTCCATTTATCTTTCTTTCTCTTTCCTTTTCTTTCTCTCTTCTCCCCTTCTTCTTCTCTAAGGTCAGAGCTACTCCACTTGACGGTCATGCTATCGGGAGAAGCAATACTTTAAAGGTCCTGAAGGACGTAACTGGTCTCAAACCCGCTGACATTAGTCAGGAAGGTGAAGATATCGTGCTCTACTTTTCATGTGAAGAGGAGCTAGAAAAACTCCTCACTAACGATGCCTTTCTTCGTAAAGAGCGCCACCTACATCCTCACTTCCCACGTCAGTTCCTGGCCGGAAGAACTGTTTTTACCAGCAGGACCAGCCGGTGGATCGCTGAGCGACCTCAACATCATATCATAAACAATATCGAGGACGAAAATCCAAACCTGTCGGTATTCAACCAAGAGTTCTGCAACACCGACAAAACATCAATGAACATTACGTTCACCACCATAGCTGCGGCCACCCAGGCTGCCACACAAGGATTCTACTGCTTCGGCCTAAAAATACCACCCCACCAAATAAAAAAGGAACGATACCATGAGACCCAGCAGTGCTTTAAGTGCTACGAGCTCTCCCACCCGACCAACAAGTGTCAGCACCCTGTCCAGAGGTGCAGCCTGTGCGCACTGGACCATCACTACTCCATATGCAAGGCTACAGACCATCACTGCTTGCTCTGTGATGGCAATCACCCCGCAATTTTCTTCCGCTGCCCCCGCAGACAGGAAATCATCAAGGCCCAGGTTGAAGCCAAAAGAAACAACTCGTCTACCTCCTCGACCAGAGCCCCAAGCGTTCAACCCGCCACCTTAGCTCTCACTAGTCGACCAGAAGACTTTCCGGTCTTACCAACAGGTGCCTCCTCCCAGCAGGCGACACAGCCTTCTCATTGTGGACCCAAGGTCCCACACGCTCCTTCACAGCCCCCTGCATCACGTGCAGGCATTATCCCTGGTCTTCTTAAACTAGCTGAAAGGCTTGCAGGACCAGACAACCAGCGCTTTGTCAGTGAACTAAACGCATTATACATAGACAATGGCCTGGCCCCCATCATAGCCACTAGCGTAAATCTCACTGCCTCCTCTACCACTACGGAGACTACCACCAGGACGACCATGCGGTCAACTTCAACACCGACTCCAGAACCGCCCATGACCCGGGCGACACAAACAGAGGTAATTCCTTCTTCAGCTCCCAACACTCCTACCATCACTATCTCAGCAGCCGCGCTAGCAGACGTGCTGTCTACAAACGATAACAGCACCACAAGCGCTCCTGAAATAGCTACAACCACCAATCAACGACACCTTTAACCTACCTAAGGCTGCGAGGCGAAAGACAAAAACGCCCACTACGGAGGTTACGGACTCCTCAGACGAGGAAATCATAGTAGGAGCTCCACCGCCGCATCACAAATACGACACCTACACGGTTCAAGACTTCCTCATGGAGGCCACGTCACCAAACTCTAACGACAGCACTGCTCAGCCAAAGTCGCAGGCAAAGAAAAAACGGAAAACCTAGAGGTCTACACTAACCCCACCAGCTCCATAACTGGTATAGCCAGCCCTCCAGGCTGAAAACCATCATGAAGACCCCCATCCATCGCCACATCTCTAGTATCAGCCACTGATACAGATAATGGCTCCAAAGAGCCTCCACTTACGGGCTCACCATAGCCCATGCTACTGGAACTTATTGTTCTGAGTAGCGAATCTTAAACAACAACAACAACTCCTCATCACAATCGACTTGAGAATGGTCCAGGACAGACGGACCGAAACGTCGTCGTCCCTTCAACTTCTAGTGTGTGGTCTAGTCAACATACTTCAGCCACGTTATTGTGACTCATCGCCTGCATATATAACTAATTTACATTCATGTTTGAGCAGCAATATTTGCAAATTTCCCAATGATACAGAACTCAGGAGGGAAATAAACACGGAACAAGACTCTATCACTTCAAGACGATCTAAATAAGGTTATGTAATGGTCAAAAGATTGGCAGATGTAGTTTAATGTTGACAAATGTAAGGTTTGAGGCTAGGTAATGATCAAATAGTTACAAGATTTGAGCTAGATGGTGTTGAGATTTGCGAAGTCGGATTGCGAAGCGGATCTGGGAGTTATGATTAGTAAGAATTTAAAACCAAAAAAATCAATGCATAAATGTTCGTTATAAGGTAAATAGGACACTTGGATTTATTAATCGAAGCGTTACTAATAAGACACCTGGTGTTATTCTTCAGCTCTGGTTAGGTTAGGCCCAATTTAGATTATGTAGTTCAGTTTTGGTCGCCATACAATATAATGAATATAAATTGATGAAAACCCTCAAAGTGCTCAGAATGTAAAGGAAGTACCTAAGCGAATTTTAGTTGTGGGAGATTCCCAGGTGAGGTATTTGAATAGAACTTTTTGTGCCAGAGACAGAGGGAACAGGTTAAGGGTTTGCTATCCGGGAGCTGGAATTGGTGATATTGTTAACAACAAGAATGATATTATGGGTGGAAATGGGAACAAACCCATTATTTGTATCAGTGCAGGTGGAAATGATGCAAGACGAGTCAGGAATGAGGCACTGATACAGAGGTTTAAGACAGGCATTGAATTAGTTAGGAGCAAGGGAGGAATCCCCATCATATGTGGCAATCTTCCAAGAAAGAGAGTTGGAGATGAATGGTTGTCGAGGGCCCTTGGTGTCAATTGCCGGCTGGAAAAATATTGTAAATCAAATGCAATACCTTTCATAGATAACTGAGAACACTTCTATGGAAGAAATTACATGTATGCTCGGGATGGGGTGCATCTATCCAGGGGTTGGGGTTGTTGCTGTTACCAACTCGTTGGAACCTGTGGTGGGAGGGATTTGTTTGGGATTAAACTATTAGTATATAATGGTTTGGAGTTTATGTGGAGAAAGAATGTAATAAAAGTACGTGTTTGCGGGAGAAACAACTTGGCAAAATGATAAGGGAAGGAGTGTAGCCTCAAAATACCAATACACTTAGGATATATTATACGAACAGAAGGAGTCTAAGAAACAAAATAAACGATTTAAATGCTTTTGTTTGCACAGAAAAAATAGATATTATTGCACTTACCGAAACGTGGATGAATGTAGAAAATAGAGTACCATTAGCTGAATATTAAATAAATGGATTTAAATTATTTCACACAGATGAATTAAACGAGGGGAAGTAGCCATATGTGTTATGGAAAATTTGAATTGTAGTCTCAAAGAGGGAATCAAAACTGAGCCACACACAGAAACTATTTGGATAGAATTAAACGAAAAGCAAATAATCTTATAATAGGAGTTATATATAGGCCTCCAATTTTAGACAGAATGAAAGCAAAGCATCTATGGGATGAAATATCTAGGGCATCTAGATCTAACAGTATTTATGTCATGGGTGACATTAATTTTAGTGGAATAAACTGGATTAACAGAACAGGGAATAACGAAGCAGAAGATTTTATAGAATTAATTGACGATTGTTTCTTACTCAACACATTAAAGAACCAACACGGGAAAATAATATTATAGATTTAGGGTTAATAACAGGGAAACACAGATTAATGACATCGAAATAGGGAGTGAGCTAGGGAACAGTGATCATAAAGATATCAGATTTAGCATTGAATGGAATAGATCTGTAGGTGAAAATTCTGTTAAAGTGCCTGATTTTCGAAAAGCTGATTTCAATAGCCTAAGAATATTTGGGGGTCAAATAGATTGGAAAGTCTTAGGTATGGGGTGTGGGCCGGTATTGGACCTAGACGTGAACCTAGCGATAGGTGACGTAAAAGGGGTTTTCGATGTGGATTCAAAATAAAACCTGTTTAAAAATATTCTAAGCAAAGCCCAGGAATATAGTATACCATATAAAATGAATAGGTCGAATACTAATGATCCAAAGTAGATAACAAAGGATCTGAAGAACCTTATAGGTAAAAAGAGAGCGTGGTACAAAAGGATTAAGAATGGGGAAGTCAGTTTAGAACAGGAATTCGTACAACTGGTTAGAAATACTAAAAAAAAAGAGATAAGGAAAGCAAAAAGAAACTATGAAGTTCGCATAGCAGAGCAAGCAAAGACAAATCCTAAAGGGTTTTTCCAGTTATACCGGACAAAGATTAGGGAAAGGATAGGTCCATTAAAAACTGAGACAGGTCAAATAACAGATAGTGATGAAGAGATGAGCAGTATTTTTAATAAATATTTTATATCTGTATTTACTATAGAGGAACTTAACAATATGCCTTCAGCCGAACAAGTCTATGTGGGTGGGGACGAGGACAGGTTGAATAGTTTAGCAGTTACCAATGAGGATGTAATTAAACAAATAGTAAAACTAAAACCAAACAAATCCCCAGGGCCGGATAAAGTGTTTGCCAGGGTGCTTAAAGAATGCAAAGAGGAGCTTTGCGACCCACTGTCTACCATATTTAATAAATCAATAGTTAGGTAGAGTGCCAGAGTTATGGAAATTTGCTAATGTGATACCAGTTTTTAAGAAAGGAGATAGATCACTTGCGTCAAACTATCGGCCAATTAGCCTAACGTCTATTGTGGGAAAGTTACTCGAATCGATAATTGCAAATAAAATTCGTCTTCATCTTGAAAACATAAGTTAATTATTGAGTCGCAACATGGTTTTATAAATGTCCATTCATGTTTAACAAATTTGTTATCTTTTTATTCTAGCATAGTTGAGGCAGTTGATAGTGGTAAGGACTGTGATGTTGTGTACCTTGACTTTAGCAAAGCTTTTGATACAGTACCACATGAAAGACTGATTAAAAAGATAGAGGCTCATGGTATTGGGGGGTGCTATATTAAGCTGGATTAGGATCTTTAGCTTTATCCAGCTAAAGAACATAACACCTTTGTTATGTTCTTATGTTGATAACACAATTAAAGAATGGTGGTGTCTCACTCACTAATTAGTAGGGTTGAGGAATCGTTATCATAACAAAGCACAAGGACATCACTTAAATCCCCAGGTACCCACCTCAACATATATATACAAAAAATCACCTGCCACCTGGCATATATGATGTACATCGGTAGAACTGATCCAAGACAAATACTACAGCATGATCTCATATGTAATAGTAGTCAATTAACACACACAAGGCCACTTAAAGCAGGAGCTGGGAGACACATGTCAACCTGTCTGAGAAATCAAAGATCAATGAGTCTTAGGGGCGGCGGGCCGCTCTACACTTTATTTCCAACTTGGCGAGTCAACCGACACTTATCCTTAAAATCTCACAAGCTTATATCAAACCATTTATCAATCAATAACTCCTAACTCATACAATAACTAATAGAGTCTCATAATATACTTACATGAGAATACATATCAATGAATCAATGCATAAGAGAATATATCATGTTTTAAAAAAAATCAACAGGGAATTCATATCTGCAAGACATGGTAACACTGGCTGGAGATGGTACGCAAGGGAGTAGGGGGGGAGAGGGGGGGGGGTAAGGGAGGATTTCAAGACGTTAACGGTCAGCCGTTAATTCATAAGTATACATGAAAACAAGTTAAGCATCATATACCAACATAAGTACCTAAACCTTGCCTCTGGTATATATCTCACCGTACAAGAATATACATTACTAACATGACAAGAGGCCAATGCAATGAACAGTAATGAAATGAATATATCACAGTATACATGCTCGTCATACATTAAGTCTATAAAGTATACAATTACAACATGTATATATTCTACATCATAATACACATAGCATGGCTTATACAGCAATACATAGCATTCCATACTATAGGCACATAGTTGTGTTTTCCAAGCTACATGACACTAGGCTTCAGCTATTCACTCTACTTCCAATATATCCACAAATACATGGCACGTACATTTGGTACTAATGTCCCCCGTCCCCTCGTCGTCCCCACCATTACCCCCTTCCCCATCCCCTCGTCCTCCCCACCATCCCTCACTCCCGTCCCCTCGTCCTCCCCACAATTCCCCACTTCCTCGTCCAATTCGTTCCCAAATAATCTGATGTTCCCATCAGAAAAATAAGAACATCAAATGAGCTGATGAAAAATAAGACTGAAATTTACTGAAAAATAAGAACAGTTAAATAAACGAAATTAAAAACAATGAAAAAATAACAGAATATATTATACTCACGAAATGAACGGTATGGTAAATATTATAGCTCAATTCCAACGTAATGTCACACAAAATAATTAAATCAAAATGAAAATAACTCGAAATCTATGAAAATTCAATTTATCAATACAATTGGAATCATTTAAATGGAATCGTAACATATTTTGTATAGGGTGTGTTGCTTTTATGTGCAACAGATGGTGCCATTTAAAAAAAAAGATGTTTGTATCTGTCACAGACATTGCATGTATAGAGTAGGTATATAAAAACATGTGCGTATTCGAATGGAACATTGTGTCAAAATTTCAAGGCAATCGGTGAAGAACTTTCGGAGATTACAGCAAATGTTGCTTTTACGTGCAACAGATGGCGCTGTTTAAAAACATGTTTTTACCCGTCACAGGTTTGGCATGTGTATAGTAGGTACATAAATACACCCGCGTATTTGAATGCAACGTTGTGTCAAAATTTCAAGGCAATCGGTAAAGAGGTTTTGGAGATGTCTCTCATATGAAAACTCACATGCAAAACACATTTTTTTTCAAAAAAGCATATTTTTATCTATCACAGACGTGACATCTATATAGTATGTATATAAAAACCCGCTCGGATGCGAATGGAACGTTGTGTCAAAATTTAAAAGCAATCGGTGAAGAACTTTCGGAGATTAGCGATTTTGAACAAACGAACATTTACATTTTTATTTACGTAGATAGATGGTGGGTACCCAGCGGTGCCCGGGTCTGTATCTGATTCTCTATGTCTGGTTCTGCCAGTATCTCTAGCTATCCCCCCGCTTTCTCCTATTCTCCCTCCCGTTCTCTCCCCCTTCCTCCCTCCCTCCCATTCTTTCTGCCTCGCATTCTTTCTTTTCCCCCTCCGTGCATATCTTCTTCCGATTTACTCTCCCTTCAGTCCCTCCTCCTGTTCTTTCCCTTCCCCACCCCCCCCCCCCCTCCGATTCTCTCTCCCTCTCCCTCTGTTTATCCCACTCACTCCTTCCTCCTTCCCAAAATTTCTCCATGCCTCCTGTTTTCCTTCTCTTACTGTATTCTCACCTTCCATCATCCCGTTTTCTCTTCCACCTCGCAAAACAAGCTTGAGCACCATTGAATCGACGTTGAATCTACGTCATCGATGTTGACTCAATATAATCAATGTTGACAACAACTGGAAATTCAGTTGATATGTTAAATCAAATGCTAAGGCAAATCAAACCCATATTTCAGACTTCATTGGAGTCCTTGCATGTCACAATAGGAGCCAATCCTACTTAAAGAGGGGGGGCTTTGGACTCGCTCCAGTCACCCTATAACACTCAGAATACAATCAGAAATCACCCTGCAAAGTTTGATAAGGATAGCCAGAAGCGTTTGGTTCGCAACTTTAAAAAACATTCTCTCTTGTAGATCTAGATATGAACTAAGAATAGTAAGCCGCATCACGACAAATTACTCACAAATAACGTCAAATAATTCACCATATACGTCTGTTTATTATTAAAATTATAACACATGCGTGTATGACAACGCTTTGACTTGTGCACTGCACATGGTAGTATGTGGGCCTCACAGCTTCCCATAGATTCACAATATGTGCTTTAAACAGTGTGGCGTAATAAATTGAATCTTATTCATAAAGCATAAGTGACACTTCCTTAATCCCACCTGCAAGAAGGAAAAGTTAAACTCCGCTCTCTCGTCCGTCCGTTGACATCCTGCTGGTTCTTGTTGACATTCGCAGACCACTCCTTAACTAGCTCGCCACAACATAGCGATGCAGCACATGTCAGTGCTGCATCAACAACTAGTGATTTAAATAAATGTTTACAACTGTCTAAACAAACACTAACATGACTCATGATCGTAGTCATGTTACAGATACATCGTAGAACTTATATATGTGAGAGAGATAAAAGTTCACAAAAACTTGTCCTCACACATAATGCACCCTAATTTTCACGCTGTTGATCTATGCTTCAAAATCTCAATTGTTTTAAAGAAATTAACGGACCACCACGTTGACGCTACTAAATAATAAACAATGGCACAACCTGTCCTCTTAAAAAGAACGTCGCTTTTGGCCGTTTGCCCGTATGGCCGAATTTGGACGTAATTTGAAAATGATAAAAAAAAAATGAAAATAAATTTGGAATTTTTTTTCAACAACAGTAAGTTAAGGGTCCTCTGATAGGTTAGGTGGGCAGGAAATTCTTATAAAGTTTCAAAACGTTATGAAAAACGTGAATTGAAAGTCATCTATTCTAACCTTACAGACTTGGCCGGACAACTCAAACAGAAAACGGAACAGTACGTCACTTTTGTGAGTCGATTTCATTTCAAATTACGTCCAAATTTGGCCATAGTGCGCATACCAGCCAAAAGTGACGTTATTTTTAAGAGGACGGGTTGCTGGACGAGTTGGGTGGGTGACCTTGAGGCGAATGCTTCACGTTATGGAATTTGAGGCTTGTCAACCGGAGAGTACGGATTAATTTGTTCTCTAGGGGTGACCCTTGTCGATCATACAGGGTTGGTCAAGGTCAGGTCATTGTTCTCACACTATTCGTTGGAACAAAACAACAATTACAATAATACAACAGTCACAACAATTACGCACGGGAGACATCTCCCGTCACGCAGGGTGCAGTCGCACCTCCACAGATCATTACCAGTATCATTGATACTGGTAAGGGCTCCAAAGGGCCACCACTTACGGGCTATTCATGCCCATGCCACCTTTTGGGTGGCTTCATCTTCATCAATGATCAATCAACAATTACAACAATACAACAATCACAGCAATACAAAAATCACAACAATTACATCAATACAACAATTGCAATAATTACAACAATACACCTATATAACAAATACAATAGATATATTCGTAACATGTGACAATAAAGGGGAGTTTTTAAATATTAATTCACGAGTAATAATTAAGTTCTTTTTCAACTTTATCTTCCGCTATTTATTTAATTTATTACACTCTCCCGTCATCATTATGTTCTTTATCTCTTTATTCATATTTTCCCTGTGGGTTTACTTCGTCCTTTTAACTGCCTTTTCATCTCCTTATTTATTTTGTTACTATTATTCTCCTTCCGTCCTCTTCCGACCGTTCTCTTCCGTTCTCTCCCGTTCTCTTCCGTTCTCTCCCGTTCTCTTCCGTTCTCTTCCGTTCTCTTCCGTTCTCTCCCGTTCTCTTCCGTTCTCTTCCGTTCTCTCCCGTTCTCTTCCGTTCTCTCCCGTTCTCTCCTGTTCTCTTCCGTTCACTCTCCTCGTCGTCTCTATCCTTGTTACTCCATTTATCCTCAACTCTATATTTGTTCTTTCCTTTTTCCTCTTGTTGTATCTTCGTTCTTCTCTCCCTCTATGACCTTTGCTTTCACACCGTTATCTTTAAGCTCGTCTCTTCCTCTTCGTCATTCTCCCTATTTTCATCTGCTAAGCATCTTCATCTTCTAAGCATCTTCATTTTCCAAGCATCTTCATCTTCTAAGCAGCTTCATCTTCCAAGCATCTTCATCTTATAAACATCTTCAACTAAGCAGCTTCATCTTCTAAGCATCTTCATTTTCCAAGCATCTTCATTTTCCAAGCATCTTCATCTTCTAAGCAGCTTCATCTTATAAACATCTTCAACTAAGCATCTTCATCTTCTAAGCATCTTCATCTTCTAAGCATCTTCATCTTCTAAGCAGCTTCATCTTCTAAGCATCTTCATCTTCTAAGCAGCTTCATCTTCTAAGCAGCTTCATCTTCTAAGCAGCTTCATCTTCCAAGCATCTTCATCTTATAAACATCTTCAACTAAGCATCTTCATCTTCTAAGCATCTTCATCTTCTAAGCATCTTCATCTTCTAAGCATCTTCATCTTCTAAGCAGCTTCATCTTCTAAGCAGCTTCATCTTCTAAGCATCTTCATCTTCCAAGCATCTTCATCTTATAAACATCTTCAACTAAGCATCTTCATCTTCTAAGCATCTTCATCTTCTAAGCATCTTCATCTTCTAAGCATCTTCATCTTCTAAGCATCTTCATCTTCTAAGCATCTTCATTTTCCAAGCATCTTCATCTTCTAAGCAGCTTCATCTTCTAAGCATCTTCATCTTCTAAGCAGCTTCATCTTCTAAGCAGCTTCATCTTCTAAGCATCTTCATCTTCTAAGCAGCTTCATCTTCTAAGCATCTTCATCTTCTAAGCATCTTCATCTTCTAAGCATCTTCATCTTCTAAGCAGCTTCATCTTCTAAACAGCTTCATCTTCTAAGCATCTTCATCTTCTAAGCAGCTTCATCTTCTAAGCAGCTTCATCTTCTAAGCATCTTCATCTTCTAAGCAGCTTCATCTTCTAAGCATCTTCATCTTCTAAGCATCTTCATCTTCTAAGCATCTTCATCTTCTAAGCAGCTTCATCTTCTAAACAGCTTCATCTTCTAAGCATCTTCATCTTCTAAGCAGCTTCATCTTCTAAGCAGCTTCATCTTCTAAGCAGCTTCATCTTCTAAGCATCTTCATCTTCTAAGCATCTTCATCTTCTAAGCATCTTCATCTTCCAAGCATCTTCATCTTAAGTTTCAGTGTTCTTTTCGTTCGCTCTTTTGTTCTTTTCTTTTCATTGTCCATCAATTATATTAGTCTTCTTCTCTTGGTCTTCTTTCTCTCTTCTTTCCACCCAACAATTTGTCCTTCTATCCATCCATCCATCGTTCCTTCTTTCCTTCCTTCCTTCCTTCCTTCCTTCCTTCCTTCCTTCCTTCCTTCCTTCCTTCCTTCCTTCCTTCCTTCCTTCCTCCCTTCCTTCCTTCCTTCCTTCCTTCCTTCCTTCCTTCCTTCCTTCCTTCCTTCCTTCCTTCCTTCCTTCCTTCCTTCCTTCCTTCCTTCCTTCCTTCCTTCCTTCCTTCCTTCCTTCCTTCCTTCCTTCCTTCCTTCCTTCCTTCCTTCCTTCCTTCCTTCCTTCCTTCCTTCCTTCCTTCCTTCCTTCCTTCCTTCCTTCCTTCCTTCCTTCCTTCCTTCCTTCCTTCCTTCCTTCCTTCCTTCCTTCCTTCCTTCCTTCGCCTTTGTTCATGATATTAGACCCACGTCAGAATATTCATCATCAGAAAGCCAGTTTCCAATGTTCTCAATAATGTTATAATTAAATTCCAGGAGATTTTGGAGGCTGGAGCTGGCATATCTCCTCCATCTTAATTAAAACTGTCACTGGGAACCGATACGGCATCTCGATAAGGCTCCTTCTCGCCCGTGTTTATGAGGAGTTAATGTCAAAGACCTTTTTCTTCACTCATACTGAACAGGGTTCCAGGCTGGCCAGTCATCGTATCACTTATCGGGTAACTTATGTGTAGAGGTTGTTGGAGGTGTGACCAGTTGGGGGGGACAAATCAAGAAAAAGGCACAGCTAATTTCCATCAAATTAATTCACCATGTGGGAGGACATCTTGTGAGGAGGGAAGTGAGCATTATTGGCATCATTCTTGTCAATCCTGTCCAGCATTCTTCTTAGGGCAGTAATTTTTGCAACCAGGACCTCCTCGATTGCTTGTGAGCAAATGCCCCCCCCCCCCCAGGAGGGTGCAGTCAGGTGGCTCGACAACGAGAATGTCTGGAAGAACATTTTTTATTTGGCCAGTGATGTCTGGGTTGTGGGAAACTATTTCGCCGTTGGTTGCGTTGAGAATGAGGCCCAAGGCTGCTTCTTCTCCGTTTAATCTCTCCTGAGATGGATTAAACAGCTGAAGCGATTGGTCTGGTACAGCCCCATGATGCTCTGGTTCAAATCGCAGCACCTTGTACCACCATTGACATTGCACATTTAGAACTGTGGAGAAATACATTAAGGGATCATCCCGCTGGTTGTGGAGTGTTCCAACGGACTGTCTTGGTGGGTATAGTGATCTTGTCTTAGTAGCGCTAGGCTGAATTTCATCATCATACATTATCATGTTTCTTAAGAAGAATAGGGTAATTTTGCACAAATCAGAAAGAAAATTGAAGAGGGAAATACCGAAAGTGCTATTCGAGTCCTCACTAGTGACGAGAAAATTGTTCCTAGAAACTCAGCCACAGAACGGGCCCCTGCAAAGCAAGCACCCACCCAGAGCCCAAAGAGTTGACAACATCGTTCCGCACCAGCCAAGTCCATTTCAGACCCATTAATTGTTGATGAATCTGAGGTCTACAAAGCAGCTCTTTCTTTTCCACCTGGGTCAGCAGGCGGCTCTATAGGATTAAAACCTCAACACATCAAGCAAATGTTAAATCCAGCGGTTGGTGATGCTGCATAATATCTTCTTATGGAACTCACAACGTTCGTCAATGCGTTCCTGGCTGGTGATATACCTGAAGTTATCAGGTCCCTCTTTCTTTTTGTCTCCCTCTGCGCTCTCAGCAAGAAGGATGGGGGAATCAGGCCAATCGCTGTTGGCAACACTCTTCGACGTCTGGTTGCCAAGGCTGCCACGCTTTGGAGGGTTGTCAGTCAGCAAGCGGCTGAATTGCTGAATCCAATTCAGCTAGGATCTAGGATCCCCCAAGGCAGGGGCCTCGTAGCCTGGTGGATAGCGCGCAGGATTCGTAATTCTGTGGCGCGGGTTCGATTCCCGCACGAGGCAGAAACAAATGGGCAAAGTTTCTTTCACCCTGAATGCCCCTGTTACCTAGCAGTAAATATGTACCTGGGAGTTAGTCAGCTGTCACGGGCAGCTTCCTGGGGGTGGAGGCCTGGTCGAGGACCGGGCCGCGGGGACACTAAAAAGCCCCGAAATCATCTCAAGATAACCTCAAGATAAGGCTGTGAAGCGGCTGCTGATGCAGCACGAGCATACATCACCAACATTTCTGACGAAAAGGCCCTGCTCAAACTGGACTTTAAAAATCCCTTTAACATGGTCAGAAAAGATGCGGTGCTCTTCATCGCCATTTTCGGCCCCTCTACCTGTTTATTCTGTCTTCCTACAGTAAAAAATCAAAATTGCTCTTTGGCAAACACGAAGTCAGATAATGTGAAGGTGTTCAGCAAGATGATCCACTAGCTCCTCTCCTTTTCTATCTAGTCATAAAAGAAATCCCCGAAAGCTTGTTCAGCAAGTTCAATATCTGAGGAGAACCTCGATAAGACAATCACAGACCTCAGGAGGATGGAAGACAGGATAGGTGACATTGATGCCCACGATGCTTTTTATCTCCTCACTAAATGTTTATCCCTTCCGAGGCTAACCTACTTTCTGAGTTGCGTGAAAGGGACTATCATACAACAGCCAAAAGTTTGAAGAGTATGACTTCTTACTGAAGACTCTGCTAGAAAAAGTAGTCAACCTTTCCCTTAATGACTGTCAGTGGAAACAAGTCACTCTTCCTGTCAGGCTAGGCGGCCTTGGTGTCCGCATTGCTACCCAAATTGCTGTCCCAGCCATCCTGTCTTCCTCCTCAGCATCAAATGACCTGGTCAAGTAAATTCTTCCTGACAACCTGGGTGACTCAGCAGGGATACATGACCCCCTACTACAGGGAATGCAACACAAAGTGGGGTACCATGGCAGATCCTGCACCCATACCAACCATGCCGAAAGCCAAGAAACAATCCAGTTGGGACAGCCTCATTGTTGACAAAGAAGCCACAACTTTGCTGGAGGCAGCAACAACCCCCAGTAATCGTGTGCGCCTCATAGCTGTGCAGGCTCCCCATGCAGGGACTTCCTTTTGGCAGTCCCTATGTCTGCGATGGGGACACGACTTGATCCACAGGAGCTCGTATTGCAGTCGCTCACCTTGCTGCCCATATCCACATTGTTCATAGGTGTATTTGTGGTAAGGCAGATGTAGACGAATATGAATTGCATGACCTGCACTGTGGAATATCAGCAGTTAGCATTCATGAAACGATGAAGTCAATAACATCATTAAGAAGATCATTGCCACAGCCTAGTGTCCAGCAGAGAGAGAGCCTCACAATATACTGTACCGTAACTCTGTTAGCTTTCCTGGCCGACCAGATAGACTCACACTGCACCCATGGAAAAATGGCAGACAATTGGCATGGGACTATACATGCGTGTCCACCCTGGCAGCCACATACATCAACCTCTCTGTTGGCCAAGCAGGAGCTGCTGCGGCACACAGAAAAAGAGACAAGTCAACCAAGTACAGGGAAATAGATCACTGGTATAACTTTGTTTCCATAGGATCCGAGACCCTTGGACCATGGGGAAAGAGTGCAACGAGGTTTCTTGAGGATCTTGGTTCCAGGTTCATTGAAACTGCAAGAGACCCTAGAGCAGCAAGTTTTCTCTTCCAGCTCCAGTGTAGCGATCCAGAGGGCAAATGCCCGATGCTTCCTCGGTTCTTGCCTGGCGTCATAGGGGTTCGAAGAAATATACAGCATCTAGGAAACAAACTTCCCTTTATTTTATCTTAATGTCCTCTTTTTGTAACGAATCAGATACGTAACTGAGTAACCGTGTATAATAAAGTGTACAACATAAATAAAGGAAACAAGGGGTTGTAGGAGATGTGAACACTCATACGTATTTATAGTTAATTGGCAAGTTTCTCTTTGAATGTTCTGTATTCTTTTCTCTCAGGCAATGGGTCCCAACAATTGCACCCTCGGCAATTATATATGCATTGCACCCTCTTTCATTCAACCCATACATTGCTATGCGGAGTTGCACCCTCTGAACTATATATATATATATATATATATATATATATATATATATATATATATATATATATATATATATATATATATATATATATATATATATATAATTATATATATATATATATATATATATATATATATATATATATATATATATATATATATATATATATAAGTTTGTGAGGGTACCACCTCTGGTGCCAATGTGGGGACCCATAGCCTCGGAGAAGAAAATAAAAAGTATTCAGAGGAGACCTTGTGGTTTCTCACTGAACACTAATATTATCTTCTCCTACCACCCCCATTCTTTTGTATGTACACATATATATTTACTTTATTTGAACTTTGTTACAAAAAAGGAGTTACATATGGGTTACAAAGATGGTTATCATAGGTTGTCGAGTTCCTCCAGCTCCTCAGATGGCGGGCAGGAACCCTGGATGCAGTGCGCATTTCCCCTCTGTATCGCTACACTGAGGCGCTGGAAAAGAAAGCTTGCAGCTCTTGGGTCCCTTGTTGTTTCAATGAGCCTAGAACCCAGTTCCTTCAAAAAACTGGTAGCACTTTTACCCCAGGCGCCGAGTGTCTCAGAAGCACTGGGGACAAAATTGTAGTGGTGATCCAGTTCTCTATACTTACGGGATTTGGCTGCTTCCCTGTGGGTGGCAGCGCCACCTGGTTGTGCAACACTGAGGTTAATGTACGTGTTAGCCAGGGTTGATACGCACGTGTAGTCCCATACCAACTGCTTGCCATTCTTCCAGGGGTTCACTGTGATACCATCCGGGCGACCAATAAGAGCATCAGAGTTACGGGGCGTTAGGTAACGGGGCTCTCTTTCAGCTGGGCATCTAGCTGTGGTGAGGCTCCTCATGATGATGTCGTTAACTTCACTGTGCCTCGAGTGCCATCCCCCTGTGCTTTGGCAGAGTAGGCCATGGTGGCCGTACCTGTCAGCCACCACCTCGCCGCAAATACACCTATATCTGGTGTGGATTGGGGCAGCAAGGCGGAGGGCCACAGCAATTCGCAGGGCGTGTGGTGTGAGACGCGTGCCAGTTGCCGACATTGGGGTTGCTAACAGGGAAATCCCCTGCATGTGGTGCTGCTACTGCTGTGAGGCGAGCAATGTCGTGTTGTGTTGTTGCAGCACCCAGGCACTCTGCAGCAACTTGGTCTACAATGGGGCCATCCCAGCTGGATTGCTTGTGGGCTTTTGGGGATGGTGGTTGAGGTGATGGGCCTGCACGAGAGGCCCACTCTGTGGCACAGCGTGTAAAATTGGGATCATGTACACCTGCCAGCTGATGTAAGTGGGCAGGTAGAATTTCCTTCACAAGGTCGTCGGATGCTGATAAGGAGGACAGGAAGGCTGGAACAGCGATTTGCGTTGCTGTTCGAACTCCTAGGCCCCCAAGTCTTACAGGAAGAGAGGCTTGTTTCCACTGTAGGTCATCGAGAGAGAGGTTAAGGGCTTTTTCTAGCATTGATATCAGTAACCGGTCATACTCACTTAGTTTTTGGCTACTGTAAGATGGTGAACACCTCAGAAAGTAGGTTAACCTGGGGAGGGACAGACATCTGGTGATGAGGTAGAGTGCATCATGAGCATCAATATCCTCAATCCTCGCATCCATCCTCTTAAGGTCGGCGATTTTCTTATCAAGGACCTCATCGATGGCTTTCAACCCCAGGGGAGCTCCTAGGAGTGTGCTGTCTTCAGGTTTAGTTTTATGGATATTTGGCAGACGACCCTCTATTCTCTCTACGATGCCCTGGTTGGAACATATTATTTCACATTTAGAAGGGTTCAGGGTGAGGACTAAAACTGCACCTTGCTCCTGGATTTTTCTGATGTCCTCCAGGAGGGAGTCTTGGGAACCAGCTAGGGTACCATCATCCAAGAACCAGATGTTAAGCTCGCTGCACAGGACCTCTGTGACTTGTTTGATGACTAAGCAGAAAAGGAGAGGAGCAAGGGGGTCACCCTGTTGGACGCCTTCTCGCGAGTCAATTTCATGTTCGCCAAAAAGTAGCTTAAGATCCATACTGTAGCATGAATGTACAAAAGGGTAGAGGGAAGGGAAATGACTATGAACCGCACGGAGTACAGCATCCCTCCGCACCAAATTGAAGGCATTTTTGAAATCTAGCTTGATAAGGGCCTTTCCGTCTGTGATGTTGGCGATGAAGGCTCGAGCTGCAAGGCTGCCGCCTCACACCCTTGTGGAATGCCAAACCCGAGCTGTTTTGGCTTCAGCATGTTGGCCGCTGCATCACTAACTGTTCTTGCAGCTGCCTTTGCGACGAGACGCTGGAGAGAATTGCCCACAGCTATTGGCCTGATCCCTCCATCCTTTTTCTTTAGAGCACAGAGAGATGCTCCAAAAAAGATAGGTCTTATGGACGCTGGTATGTTGCCAGCTAGACATGTGTTGGTGAATCTGGTTAGTTCCACCAAGAGATTCTTTGCAATGTCACCCAGTGCAGGGTTGAGCATATATATATATATATATATATATATATATATACATTATTAAATATGACCGAAAAAGTAAGATTAATAATTCTAACACGAATTTTCTCAATCTTTTGTACATTTCTTTTCACTGTTTGTGGTAATTCAAAAATCAATTCTCCAAAATTCATTTTTATTTCTAGTCTGACGCGACACTTGAGCGCGTTTCGTAAAACTTATTACATTTCCAAAGACTTTAGTTAACATATACACAACTGAATAGAACTTACACATCTCCAATTTGTTTATATCTACATTTGAGTGAGGTGGATGGGGTGAGGTGGTATTTAATAAGGTATTAATTTCATCAACACAAGACAGAACACGAAACAATGGGTATTGAATAGAAGTGATTGTAGAAAGCCTATTGGTCCATATTTCTTGATGCTTCTATATTGGAGCGGAGTCTTGAGGTGGGTAGAATATAGTTGTGCATTAATTGGCTGTTGATTGCTGGTGTTGACTTCTTGATGTGTAGTGCCTCGCAAACGTCAAGCCGCCTGCTATCGCTGTATCTGTCGATGATTTCTGTGTTGTTTACTAGGATTTCTCTGGCGATGGTTTGGTTGTGGGAAGAGATTATATGTTCCTTAATGGAGCCCTGTTGCTTATGCATCGTTAAACGCCTAGAAAGAGATGTTGTTGTCTTGCCTATATACTGGGTTTTTTTGAGCTTACAGTCCCCAAGAGGGCATTTGAAGGCATAGACGACGTTGGTCTTTTTTAAAGCGTTCTGTTTTGTGTCTGGAGAGTTTCTCATGAGTAGGCTGGCCTGAGACTCCGCTCCAATATAGAAGCATCAAGAAATATGGACCAATAGGCTTTCTACAATCACTTCTATTCAATACCCATTGTTTCGTGTTCTGTCTTGTGTTGATGAAATTAATACCTTATTAAATACCACTATGCAAGGCCCTATTTATATTGGTTTATTTGAAATAATATTATTATATTATATTAACAACTTTAATTACTGACTTCGTTATGTTAGTTTAGGTTAGGTTCAGATAGGTTTAGGTTACGTAGGATAGGTTAGGTTAGGTTAGGTTAGTTTAGGTTAGGTTAAGATAGGTTTAGGTTACGTAGGATAGGTTTGGTCACATTTCTACGTTAGCTTTAACTAAAAATAAATTTAAATCGTATATTATGTAATAGAAAGCCTTTCATTTCACAAGAAAAACTTTAGAAAAAAAACTATAACGTCAGGAAAAATTGGCTTAGTAGGAAAATCGGGACATTCATAATAGGCCAAATAGTGCATTCTGGCTATAAGGTACAGCATATATATGAGTGTGTGTATGTGTATGTGGGTAAGTGTGTGTATGTATATGTGTGTGAGTGTGTATATGTGTATGTGTGTGTCATAGCAGTCAGATTTGAAAATAAAATATATTAAATCAATAGGAGATGATTAACCCACTACGCCATCAGACCTTACAAAAGAAGTAGATAGTTCGAGATATATATATATCTCAAACATCTCTACCTCCCGAAGGCACCAGATGAGTGAGGGGTCAGTCTGCAATTTTCGTCAAGCCACTGTCAATGTGAGAGAACTCGTGTCCAGCTTATAAGCCTATACTTGCATAAACCACAAGTGAAGATAAACAATCTTTGGACAACACCCACCAGTGGGACTCGAACCCAGAAAGCACAACTACCTTCCAGTAGCTGGCATAACTAGTATGCTTTAACCCACTACGCCATCAGACCTTACAAAAGAAGTAGATAGTTCGAGATATATATATATCTCAAACATCTCTACCTCCCGAAGGCACCAGATGAGTGAGGGGTCAGTCTGCAATTTTCGTCAAGCCACTGTCAATGTGAGAGAACTCGTGTCCAGCTTATAAGCCTATACTTGCATAAACCACAAGTGAAGATAAACAATCTTTGGACAACACCCACCAGTGGGACTCGAACCCAGAAAGCACAACTACCTTCCAGTAGCTGGCATAACTAGTATGCTTTAACCCACTACGCCATCAGACCTTACAAAAGAAGTAGATAGTTCGAGATATATATATATCTCAAACATCTCTACCTCCCGAAGGCACCAGATGAGTGAGGGGTCAGTCTGCAATTTTCGTCAAGCCACTGTCAATGTGAGAGAACTCGTGTCCAGCTTATAAGCCTATACTTGCATAAACCACAAGTGAAGATAAACAATCTTTGGACAACACCCACCAGTGGGACTCGAACCCAGAAAGCACAACTACCTTCCAGTAGCTGGCATAACTAGTATGCTTTAACCCACTACGCCATCAGACCTTACAAAAGAAGTAGATAGTTCGAGATATATATATATCTCAAACATCTCTACCTCCCGAAGGCACCAGATGAGTGAGGGGTCAGTCTGCAATTTTCGTCAAGCCACTGTCAATGTGAGAGAACTCGTGTCCAGCTTATAAGCCTATACTTGCATAAACCACAAGTGAAGATAAACAATCTTTGGACAACACCCACCAGTGGGACTCGAACCCAGAAAGCACAACTACCTTCCAGTAGCTGGCATAACTAGTATGCTTTAACCCACTACGCCATCAGACCTTACAAAAGAAGTAGATAGTTCGAGATATATATATATCTCAAACATCTCTACCTCCCGAAGGCACCAGATGAGTGAGGGGTCAGTCTGCAATTTTCGTCAAGCCACTGTCAATGTGAGAGAACTCGTGTCCAGCTTATAAGCCTATACTTGCATAAACCACAAGTGAAGATAAACAATCTTTGGACAACACCCACCAGTGGGACTCGAACCCAGAAAGCACAACTACCTTCCAGTAGCTGGCATAACTAGTATGCTTTAACCCACTACGCCATCAGACCTTACAAAAGAAGTAGATAGTTCGAGATATATATATATCTCAAACATCTCTACCTCCCGAAGGCACCAGATGAGTGAGGGGTCAGTCTGCAATTTTCGTCAAGCCACTGTCAATGTGAGAGAACTCGTGTCCAGCTTATAAGCCTATACTTGCATAAACCACAAGTGAAGATAAACAATCTTTGGACAACACCCACCAGTGGGACTCGAACCCAGAAAGCACAACTACCTTCCAGTAGCTGGCATAACTAGTATGCTTTAACCCACTACGCCATCAGACCTTACAAAAGGACTATTATTTGGACTGTTGGACTATTATTTGTCAAATTTTATTAGTTAGGTTAGCTTTTGTTTGTGGCATGAGTTGAATTGTGGGTTTGGATACTAAACCTCGTGAATTTTAACAAATATCCCAAATTTTAAATTTTATTAAAATTTTTATCCCAAAGGGCCCCTGAGGGGGCCCTTTGGGATTTGTCTTTGCTTGCCCTGCTGTGCGATTAATTAGTATTCCCCCCGCCTTCCCCATCTCTCCCTTAACACCTCCAACCAGTTGTACGAATTCCTGTTCTAAAGTGACCTCCCCATTTTTAATCCTTTTGTACCAAGCTCTCTTTTTACCTATAAGGTGTGTGAGTGGGATTGGGTGGTTGTGGATGGGAGCTGCCTCGTATGGGCCAGTGGGCCTTCTGTAGTTGCCTTTGCTGGCATACTAGTTATGCCAGCTACTGGAAGGTAGTTGTGCTTTCTGGGTTCGAGTCCCACTGGTGGGTGTTGTCCAAAGATTGTTTATCTTCACTTGTGGTTTATGCAAGTATAGGCTTATAAGCTGGACACGAGTTCTCTCACATTGACAGTGGCTTGACGAAAATTGCAGACTGACCCCTCACTCATCTGGTGCCTTCGGGAGGTAGAGATGTTTGAGATATATATATATCTCGAACTATCTACTTCTTTTGTAAGGTCTGATGGCGTAGTGGGTTAAAGCATACTAGTTATGCCAGCTACTGGAAGGTAGTTGTGCTTTCTGGGTTCGAGTCCCACTGGTGGGTGTTGTCCAAAGATTGTTTATCTTCACTTGTGGTTTATGCAAGTATAGGCTTATAAGCTGGACACGAGTTCTCTCACATTGACAGTGGCTTGACGAAAATTGCAGACTGACCCCTCACTCATCTGGTGCCTTCGGGAGGTAGAGATGTTTGAGATATATATATATCTCGAACTATCTACTTCTTTTGTAAGGTCTGATGGCGTAGTGGGTTAAAGCATACTAGTTATGCCAGCTACTGGAAGGTAGTTGTGCTTTCTGGGTTCGAGTCCCACTGGTGGGTGTTGTCCAAAGATTGTTTATCTTCACTTGTGGTTTATGCAAGTATAGGCTTATAAGCTGGACACGAGTTCTCTCACATTGACAGTGGCTTGACGAAAATTGCAGACTGACCCCTCACTCATCTGGTGCCTTCGGGAGGTAGAGATGTTTGAGATATATATATATCTCGAACTATCTACTTCTTTTGTAAGGTCTGATGGCGTAGTGGGTTAAAGCATACTAGTTATGCCAGCTACTGGAAGGTAGTTGTGCTTTCTGGGTTCGAGTCCCACTGGTGGGTGTTGTCCAAAGATTGTTTATCTTCACTTGTGGTTTATGCAAGTATAGGCTTATAAGCTGGACACGAGTTCTCTCACATTGACAGTGGCTTGACGAAAATTGCAGACTGACCCCTCACTCATCTGGTGCCTTCGGGAGGTAGAGATGTTTGAGATATATATATATCTCGAACTATCTACTTCTTTTGTAAGGTCTGATGGCGTAGTGGGTTAAAGCATACTAGTTATGCCAGCTACTGGAAGGTAGTTGTGCTTTCTGGGTTCGAGTCCCACTGGTGGGTGTTGTCCAAAGATTGTTTATCTTCACTTGTGGTTTATGCAAGTATAGGCTTATAAGCTGGACACGAGTTCTCTCACATTGACAGTGGCTTGACGAAAATTGCAGACTGACCCCTCACTCATCTGGTGCCTTCGGGAGGTAGAGATGTTTGAGATATATATATATCTCGAACTATCTACTTCTTTT
This sequence comes from Procambarus clarkii, assembly GCF_020424385.1. Taxonomy (NCBI): domain Eukaryota; kingdom Metazoa; phylum Arthropoda; class Malacostraca; order Decapoda; family Cambaridae; genus Procambarus; species Procambarus clarkii. The sequence continues at coordinate 37,171 of NW_025565505.1, read as the reverse complement.
GTAAGGTCTGATGGCGTAGTGGGTTAAAGCATACTAGTTATGCCAGCTACTGGAAGGTAGTTGTGCTTTCTGGGTTCGAGTCCCACTGGTGGGTGTTGTCCAAAGATTGTTTATCTTCACTTGTGGTTTATGCAAGTATAGGCTTATAAGCTGGACACGAGTTCTTTCACATTGACAGTGGCTTGACGAAAATTGCAGACTGACCCCTCACTCATCTGGTGCCTTCGGGAGGTAGAGATGTTTGAGATATATATATATCTCGAACTATCTACTTCTTTTGTAAGGTCTGATGGCGTAGTGGGTTAAAGCATACTAGTTATGCCAGCTACTGGAAGGTAGTTGTGCTTTCTGGGTTCGAGTCCCACTGGTGGGTGTTGTCCAAAGATTGTTTATCTTCACTTGTGGTTTATGCAAGTATAGGCTTATATATATATATATATATATATATATATATATATATATATATATATTAGTATATTTTGGTAGCAGTCTTTCCTGTAGACATATATTATTAAATATGACCGAAAAAGTAAGATTAATAATTCTAACACGAATTTTCTCAATCTTTCGTACATTTCTTTTCACTGTTGGTGGTAATTCAAAAATCAATTCTCCAAAATTCATTTTTATTTCTAGTCTGACGCGACACTTGAGCGCGTTTCGTAAAACTTATTACATTTTCAAAGACTTTAGTTTAAACATACACAACTGAATAGAACTTACACATCTCCGATTTGTTTATATCTACATTTGAGTGAGGTGGATGGGGTGAGGTGGTATTTAATAAGGTATTAATTTCATCAACACAAGACAGAACACGAAACAATGGGTATTAAATAGAAGTGATTGTAGAAAGCCTATTGGTCCATATTTCTTGATGCTTCTATATTGGAGCGGAGTCTTGAGGTGGGTAGAATATAGTTGTGCATTAATTGGCTGTTGATTGCTGGTGTTGACTTCTTGATGTGTAGTGCCTCGCAAACGTCAAGCCGCCTGCTATCGCTGTATCTATCGATGATTTCTGTGTTGTTTACTAGGATTTCTCTGGCGATGGTTTGGTTGTGGGAAGAGATTATATGTTCCTCAATGGAGCCCTGTTGCTTATGCATCGTTAAACGCCTAGAAAGAGATGTTGTTGTCTTGCCTATATACTGGGTTTTTTGGAGCTTACAGTCCCCAAGAGGGCATTTGAAGGCATAGACGACGTTGGTTTCTTTTAAGCCATTACCAGTATCAAGAGCTGATACTGGAGATCTGTGGAGGTGCGAATGCACCCTGCATGACGGGAGATGTCTCCCTTATGAATGTGTTAAGATGAAGATGAAGCAACCCAAAAGGTGGCACGGGCATAAATAGCCCGTAAGTGGTGGCCATTTTAAGCCATTACCAGTATCAGGAGCTGATACTGGAGATCTGTGGAGGTGCGAATGCACCCTGCATGACGGGAGATGTCTCCCTTGTGAATGTGTTAAGATGAAGATGAAGCCACCCAAAAGGTGGCACAGGCATGAATAGCTCGTAAGTGGTGGCCCTTTTGAGCCATCACCAGTATCAATAGATGATACTGGAGATCTGTGGAGGTGCGACTGCACCCTGCGTGACGGGAGATGTCTCCCGGACCAAATGGTGACCAGATGGAAACATAAGATTGATTGATGAAGATTAAGACACCCAAGAGGTGGCACGGGCACGAATAGCCCGCAAGTGGTGGCCCTTTTGAGCCATTACCAGTATCAAGAGCTGATACTGGAGATCTGTGGAGGCGCGACTGCACCCGGCGTGACGGGAGATGTCTCCCGGACCAAGTAGTGACCAGATGGTGGACTGTGTGTCGCACAGTATGGGCTCCTCAACGTATTTTGCAACATTCCTATAGCCTAGTCCTTGCACAAAAATTTTCTCCGGCGCCTCACCCTTTACTAAGCCAACAACCTGGCTTTGTTTGTCACCACGAACACTGTTCCTCTTTGCCCAGACAACATTATCATTGTTAAGAAGAAGACAGTCAGGATCTAAATAAGTTGGAAACTTGAAAACTATGATCTTTGAGTGCAACATACCTTCTTCTGGAGGAACCATCACTACATTTTCAAAACCAACCGTCGTGAGGCGTTCCACGGCCTGTTCAGTCCCAACTGTTATGTAGGGCCGGTGAAGACCCTCCTTGAAAAGTGGTTGGTATTCCAAACATTGTTTAGCTAGACGTACCGTCCACTCTAGCTTTTGGTGGAAATTCAATTGACATGTTGTAGGGAACAACAACCTCTTCCTTCTTGTCTTGTCTTGCTTGTCTTGAGTCTTGCTGAGTAGGGTCTCATTCTTTGGTCTCTTTGCAATCTCATCGTCACTCTCACTGTCTCGCTGTCTGTTATTATTTCTCCGTTTCTTTTTGTTCACTACTAATTCAAACGGTCGATTATCATCTTGTCTGTCCTCCTCACTACCACTTAGGCATACCGCCTCAGCCATTTCTTCGACGCTGTCAATAATCAAGAACAAATGCACAATATCCTGTATCACCACGTGCAAAAATGAAGAGTGTGGGGCAATCCTCCACCTCCCACCAATCAGCGGACGCCAAGAGCGCCAACCTAGCGACCGCACACAACCGTGGTTTGGACACAACTGATGTGGGCGGTAATGCACATCTTATGGGTGGTAGGGCATCCCATACCTATCCTGTGGGTGACAATGCACCGAAACCCATCCTGTGCAACATATTACAGATCTAAGAAGAGTAAGAGCAGAGAACCCACCGCCGACTCTATACGTGAAGTCTTCCCAAAATGAGACAGATGTTGACAAATAGAGTATGAGATGCCTCTAGGAGCTAATGACCACTGCTTTATCATACTTGAATACATAGTGATTACATATTTACATAATATTGAATACATATTCCTCTAATTGATTTAGTAAACGATGGATGATAGTGTAGTTACTGTAGAAGCGGTAATTAAGAAAGCACCTGGAGGAACTATAGATGTAACTAAGTCAATGGGGCCAGAATTAATGTTAGTAGTAGTTTGTAGTAGTTGTGAAGGTGAGGAGAAAGAAAAAATGTTACGGTGTTCGAAGGAAGTTTCTAAGGTACTCTCGTATCTCATGGAATGTGACGGACAGGGCAAAGGTAGTTTTATTATTAAGTATTCTCTTTGTCACTGCTAATGAAACACCCATATCAATTTCTACCACTGGTTTTCTACAGGCTGTCTTTGCAAGCATATCAATAGTGTCATGTCTTGAGATACTAACATGTGATGGTATCCATAGGAATTTAATTTCAAATCTCTTTTCTTTGGCAGCTAAAATATTCATTCGAATATCACTGACTATTTTTTGGGTGTCACTACTATATGCGTTCAATACCAGGAGTACACTCTGCGAATCACAGTATATAAGTCCACATCACTACCACGCCCACATCACTACCACGCCCCCATCACTACCACGCCCCCATCACTACCACGCCCCCATCACTACCACGCCCCCATCACTACCACGCCCCCATCACTACCACGCCCCCATCACTACCACGCCCCCATCACTACCACGCCCCCATCACTACCACGCCCCATCACTACCACGCCCCCATCACTACCACGCCCCCATCACTACCACGCCCACATCATTAACACGCCCACATTACTACCACGCCCACATCACTACCACGCCCACATTACTACCACGCCAACATCACTACCACGCCCACATCACTACCACGCCCACATTACTACCACGCCCCCATCACTACCACGCCCACAGTACTACCACGCCCACATCACTACCACGCCCCCATCACTACCACGCCCCCATCACTACCACGCCCCCATCACTACCACGCCCACATCACTAACACGCCCACATTACTACCACGCCCACATCACTACCACGCCCACATTACTACCACGCCCACATCACTACCACGCCCACATTACTACCACGCCCACATTACTACCACGCCCCCATCACTACCACGCCCACATCACTACCACGCCCACATTACTAACACGCCCCATCAGTACCACGCCCACATCACTACCACGCCCCCATCACTACCACGCCCACATTACTACCACGCCCCCATCACTACCACGCCCCCATCACTACCACGCCCACATTACTACCACGCCCCCATCACTACCACAATACTACCACGCCCCCATCACTACCACGCCCCCATCACTACCACGCCCACATTACTACCACGCCCACATCACTACCACGCCCACATTACTACCACGCCCACATTACTACCACGCCCCCATCACTACCACGCCCACATCACTACCACGCCCACATTACTAACACGCCCCATCAGTACCACGCCCACATCACTACCACGCCCCCATCACTACCACGCCCACATTACTACCACGCCCCCATCACTACCACGCCCACATCACTACCACGCCCCCATCACTACCACGCCCCCATCACTACCACAATACTACCACGCCCCCATCACTACCACGCCCCCATCACTACCACGCCCACATTACTACCACGCCCACATCACTACCACGCCCCCATCACTACCACGCCCTCATCACTACCACGCCCCCATCACAACCACGCCCCCATCACTACCACGCCCCCATCACTACCACGCCCCCATCACTACCACGCCCCCATCACTACCACGCCCACATCACTACCACGCCCACATTACTACCACGCCCCCATCACTACCACGCCCCCATCACTACCACGCCCACATCACTACCACGCCCACATTACTACCACGCCCCCATCACTACCACGCCCCAATCACTACCACGCCCCCATCACTACCACATCACTACCACGCCCCCATCACAACCACGCCCCCATCACTACCACGCCCCCATCACTACCACGCCCCCATCACTACCACGCCCCCATCACTACCACGCCCACATCACTACCACGCCCACATTACTACCACGCCCACATCACTACCACGCCCCCATCACTACCACGCCCCCATCACTACCACGCCCCCATCACTACCACGCCCCCATCACTACCACGCCCACATTACTAACACGCCCCCATCACTACCACGCCCACATCACTACCACGCCCCCATCACTACCACGCCCCCATCACTACCACGCCCACATTACTACCACGCCCACATCACTACCACGCCCCCATCACTACCACGCCCACATCACTACCACGCCCACATTACTACCACGCCCACATTACTACCACGCCCCTATCACTACCACGCCCCCATCACTACCACGCCCACATCACTACCACGCCCACATTACTAACACGCCCCCATCACTACCACGCCCACATCACTACCACGCCCCCATCACTACCACGCCCCCATCACTACCACGCCCACATTACTACCACGCCCCCATCACTACCACGCCCCCATCACTACCACGCCCACATCACTACCACGCCCCCATCACTACCACGCCCACATTACTAACACGCCCCCATCACTACCACGCCCACATCACTACCACGCCCACATCACTACCACGCCCCCATCACTACCACGCCCACATTACTAACACGCCCCCATCACAACCACGCCCACATCACTACCACGCCCCCATCACTACCACGCCCACATTACTACCACGCCCCTATCACTACCACGCCCACATTACTACCACGCCCCTATCACTACCACGCCCCCATCACTACCACGCCCACATCACTACCACGCCCACATCACTACCACGCCCACATCACTACCACGCCCCCATCACTACCACGCCCCCATCACTACCACGCCCCCATCACTACCACGTCTCCATCATTACCACGCCCCCATCACTACCACGCCCCCATCACTACCACGCCCCCATCACTATTACGCCCCCATCACTACCACGCCCCCATCACTACCACGCCCCCATCACTACCACGCCCCCATCACTACCACATCACTACCACGCCCCCATCACTACCACATCACTACCACGCTCCCATCACTACCACGCCCCCATCACTACCACGCCCCCATCACAACCACGCCCCCATCACTAACACGCCTACATCACTACCACGCCCCCATCACTACCACGCCCCCATCACAACCACGCCCCCATCACTACCACGCCCCCATCACTACCACGCCCCCATCACTACCACGCCCCCATCACTACCACGCCCCCATCACTACCACGCCCCCATCACTACCACGCCCCCATCACTACCACGCCCCCATCACTACCACATCACTACCACGCCCCCATCACTACCACGCCCCCATCACGACCACGCCCCCATCACTACCACGCCCCCATCACTACCACGCCCCCATCACTACCACGCCCACATCACTACCACGCCCCATCACTACCACGCCCCCATCACTACCACGCCCCCATCACTACCACGCCCCCATCACTACCACGCCCCCATCACTACCACGCCCCCATCACTACCACGCCCCCATCACTACCACGCCCCCATCACTACCACATCACTACCACGCCCCCATCACTACCACATCACTACCACGCCCCCATCACTACAACATCACTACCACGCCCCCATCACTACCACGCCTACATTACTACCACGCCCACGTCACTACCACGCCCACATCACTACCACGCCCCTATTACTACCACGCCCCCATCACTACCACGCCCACATCACTATCACGCCCCCATCACTACCACGCCCCCATCACTACCACGCCCACATCACTACCACGCCCCCATCACTACCACGCCCACATCACTACCACGCCCCCATCACTACCACGCCCCCATCACTACCACGCCCCCATCACTACCACGCCCCCATCACTACCACGCCCACATCACTACCACGCCCCCATCACTACCACGCCCACATCACTACCACGCCCCCATCACTACCACGCCCCCATCACTACCACGCCCACATCACTACCACGCCCACATCACTACCACGCCCCCATCACTACCACCCCCACATCACTACCACGCCCCCATCACAACCACGCCCCCATCACTACCACACCCACATCACTACCACGCCCCCATCACTACCACGCCCCCATCACTACCACGCCCCCATCACTACCACGCCCACATCACTACCACGCCCCCATCACTACCACGCCCACATCACTACCACGCCCACATCACTACCACGCCCCCATCACTACCACGCCCCCATCACTACCACGCCCACATCACTACCACGCCCACATTACTACCACGCCCCCATCACTACCACGCACCCATCACTACCACGCCCCCATCACTACCACGCCCCCATCACTACCACGCCCACATCACTACCACGCTCACATTACTACCACGCCCACATCACTACCACGCCCCCATCACTACCACGCCCACATCACTACCACGCCCCCATCACTACCACGCCCCCATCACTACCACGCCCACATTACTACCACGCCCACATCACTACCACGCCCCCATCACTACCACGCCCCCATCACAACCACGCCCCCATCACTACCACGCCCCCATCACTACCACGCCCCCATCACTACCACGCCCCCATCACTACCACGCCCCCATCACTACCACGCCCACATCACTACCACGCCCACATTACTACCACGCCCCCATCACTACCACGCCCCCATCACTACCACGCCCACATCACTACCACGCCCACATTACTACCACGCCCCCATCACTACCACGCACCCATCACTACCACGCCCCCATCACTACCACGCCCCCATCACTACCACGCCCACATCACTACCACGCTCACATTACTACCACGCCCACATCACTACCACGCCCCCATCACTACCACGCCCACATCACTACCACGCCCCCATCACTACCACGCCCCCATCACTACCACGCCCCCATCACTACCACGCCCACATCACTACCACGCCCACATTACTACCACGCCCCCATCACTACCACGCACCCATCACTACCACGCCCCCATCACTACCACGCCCCCATCACTACCACGCCCACATCACTACCACGCTCACATTACTACCACGCCCACATCACTACCACGCCCCCATCACTACCACGCCCACATCACTACCACGCCCCATCACTACCACGCCCCCATCACTACCACGCCCACATTACTACCACGCCCACATCACTACCACGCCCCCATCACTACCACGCCCCCATCACAACCACGCCCCCATCACTACCACGCCCCCATCACTACCACGCCCCCATCACTACCACGCCCCCATCACTACCACGCCCACATCACTACCACGCCCACATTACTACCACGCCCCCATCACTACCACGCCCACATCACTACCACGCCCCCATCACTACCACGCCCACATCACTACCACGCCCCATCACTACCACGCCCACATCACTACCACGCCCCCATCACTACCACGCCCACATTACTACCACGCCCACATCACTACCACGCCCCCATCACTACCACGCCCACATCACTACCACGCCCCATCACTACCACGCCCACATCACTACCACGCCCACATCACTACCACGCCCCCATCACTACCACGCCCACATTACTACCACGCCCACATCACTACCACGCCCCCATCACTACCACGCCCACATTACTACCACGCCCACATCACTACCACGCCCCCATCACTACCACGCCCACATCACTACCACGCCCCCATCACTACCACGCCCACATCACTACCACGCCCACATCACTACCACGCCCCCATCACTACCACATCACTACCATGCCCACATCACTACCACGCCCCCATCACTACCACATCACTACCACGCCCACATCACTACCACGCCCCCATCACTACCACGCCCCCATCACTACCACGCCCACATCACTACCACGCCCCCATCACTACCACGCCCCCATCACTACCACGCCTACATTACTACCACGCCCACATCACTACCACGCCCCCATCACTACCACGCCCTCTCCCATGCCTCCTGTTCTACCCCCTTAAAACGCCTCCACCCCGCCCAGTAGATTGCGTTTTACTTTCAATTAATCAACCCCCCTTGTTAATTTTATTTCATTTCGTGACCAAAGGGGTTGAGTGAGAAACAAGTGTCGGGAGGAAGTATCGTGGGTGGAGATAGGAGTAAGAGTAATTCTACCAAGTACAGGAAGGAGAATGTGCATGCGATGACTCAGCCTGGCCAGGACGTGACCGACTCCTGTACCACTGAGCGCAGGATACTAGTTGCTTGGTCACGGGAGACATTTCCCGTCACGCAGGGTGCAGTCGCACCTCCACAGATCTCCAGTGTCAGCTCTTGATACTGGTAATGGCTCAAAAGGGCCACCACTTACGGGCTATTCATTCCCGTGCCACCTTTTGGGTGGCTTAATCTTTATCAGTCACTCAATCAGGTGCTTGGTACACAAGATGCATCGCGCTCACATTTTGTTTTGTTACCATTTCAGACACAAAATTTGCAGGTTTCGTGTATCTATAGTTGGTCAATATTAAAACCGCTATATAATGCTATTAACTGTTAAAATCTTCTACTTAACAGGCATGTACAAGAATGTAAGAACTCTTGTATAGTTATTAAATGAAGTTCAGTGATGTGATAGACAATCCGGGCATCATAAAAACAACGCGCACCAGCGTAAATATACAAATATGTAATTAAAAAACAATGCTGAGAAAGGGGAAAAAAGAGAGAGAGGAAATTTCGATAATTAAAAAACACTTAACAAGGCTGAGCGCGGGTGAGGTCACCAATACAAAGTGAGGTCACTCAACAATAAGACACCCACCAAACTGTTTACCAAACACTACTGTTTGGTAAACACAAACACTACACTACACAGTAGTGTTTGGTAAACACTACTGTTTGGTATCACAGTAGTGATAAGTGCTAATTGTCTAGTTGTTGTAGTTTAGGGAGAAACGTCGGTAGTGTGAGGGAGAGTGGCACAGTAGTGTGAGGGAGAGTGGCACAGTAGTGTGAGGGAGAGTGGCACAGTAGTGTGAGGGAGAGTGGCACAGTAGTGTGAGGGAGAGTGGCACAGTAGTGTGAGGGAGAGTGGCACAGTAATGAGAGTGGAACAGTAGTGTGAGGGAGAGTGGCACAGTAGTGTGAGGGAGAGTGGCACAGTAGTGTGAGGGAGAGTGGAACAGTAGTGTGAGGGAGAGTGGCACAGTAGTGTGAGGGAGAGTGGCACAGTAGTGTGAGGGAGAGTGGCACAGTAATGAGAGTGGAACAGTAGTGTGAGGGAGAGTGGCACAGTAGTGTGAGGGAGAGTGGCACAGTAGTGTGAGGAAGAGTGGGTCGGTAGTGTGAGAGAGTGGCACAGTAGTGTGAGGGAGAGTGGCACAGTAGTGTGAGGGAGAGTGGCACAGTAGTGTGAGGGAGAGTGGCACAGTAGTGTGAGGAAGAGTGGCACAGTAGTGTGAGGGAGAGTGGCACAGTAGTGTGAGGGAGAGTGGCACAGTAGTGTGAGGGAGAGTGGCACAGTAGTGAGAGGGAGAGTGGCACAGTAGTGTGAAGGAGAGTGGCACAGTAGTGTGAGGGAGAGTGGAACAGTAGTGTGAGGGAGAGTGGCACAGTAGTGTGAGGGAGAGTGGCACAGTAGTGAGAGGCAGAGTGGCACAGTAGTGTGAGGGAGAGTGGCACAGTTGTGTGAGGGAGAGTGGCACAGTAGTGTGAGGGAGAGTGGCACAGTAGTGTGAGGGAGAGTGGCACAGTAGTGTGAGGGAGAGTGGCACAGTAGTGTGAGGGAGAGTGGAACAGTAGTGTGAGGGAGAGTGGCACAGTAGTGTGAGGGAGAGTGGCACAGTAGTGTGAGGGAGAGTGACACAGCAGTGTGAGGGAGAGTGGCACAGTAGTGAGAGGGAGAGTGGCACAGTAGTGTGAGGGAGAGTGGCACAGTAGTGTGAGGGAGAGTGGCACAGTAGTGTGAGGGAGAGTGACACAGCAGTGTGAGGGAGAGTGGCACAGTAGTGTGAGGGAGAGTGGAACAGTAGTGTGAGGGAGAGTGGCACAGTAGTGTGAGGGAGAGTGGCACAGTAGTGTGAGGGAGAGTGGCACAGTAATGAGAGTGGAACAGTAGTGTGAGGGAGAGTGGCACAGTAGTGTGAGGGAGAGTGGCACAGTAGTGTGAGGAAGAGTGGGTCGGTAGTGTGAGAGAGTGGCACAGTAGTGTGAGGGAGAGTGGCACAGTAGTGTGAGGGAGAGTGGCACAGTAGTGTGAGGGAGAGTGGCACAGTAGTGTGAGGAAGAGTGGCACAGTAGTGTGAGGGAGAGTGGCACAGTAGTGTGAGGGAGAGTGGCACAGTAGTGTGAGGGAGAGTGGCACAGTAGTGTGAGGAAGAGTGGCACAGTAGTGTGAGGGAGAGTGGCACAGTAGTGTGAGGGAGAGTGGCACAGTAGTGTGAGGGAGAGTGGCACAGTAATGAGAGTGGAACAGTAGTGTGAGGGAGAGTGACACAGTAGTGTGAGGGAGAGTGGCACAGTAATGAGAGTGGAACAGTAGTGTGAGGGAGAGTGGCACAGTAGTGTGAGGGAGAGTGGCACAGTAGTGTGAGGGAGAGTGGAACAGTAGTGTGAGGGAGAGTGGCACAGTAGTGTGAGGGAGAGTGGCACAGTAGTGTGAGGGAGAGTGGCACAGTAATGAGAGTGGAACAGTAGTGTGAGGAGAGTGGCACAGTAGTGTGAGGGAGAGTGGCACAGTAGTGTGAGGAAGAGTGGGTCGGTAGTGTGAGAGAGTGGCACAGTAGTGTGAGGGAGAGTGGCACAGTAGTGTGAGGGAGAGTGGCACAGTAGTGTGAGGGAGAGTGGCACAGTAGTGTGAGGAAGAGTGGCACAGTAGTGTGAGGGAGAGTGGCACAGTAGTGTGAGGGAGAGTGGCACAGTAGTGTGAGGGAGAGTGGCACAGTAGTGAGAGGGAGAGTGGCACAGTAGTGTGAAGGAGAGTGGCACAGTAGTGTGAGGAAGAGTGGAACAGTAGTGTGAGGGAGAGTGGCACAGTAGTGTGAGGGAGAGTGGCACAGTAGTGAGAGGCAGAGTGGCACAGTAGTGTGAGGGAGAGTGGCACAGTTGTGTGAGGGAGAGTGGCACAGTAGTGTGAGGGAGAGTGGCACAGTAGTGTGAGGGAGAGTGGCACAGTAGTGTGAGGGAGAGTGGCACAGTAGTGTGAGGGAGAGTGGAACAGTAGTGTGAGGGAGAGTGGCACAGTAGTGTGAGGGAGAGTGGCACAGTAGTGTGAGGGAAAGTGACACAGCAGTGTGAGGGAGAGTGGCACAGTAGTGAGAGGGAGAGTGGCACAGTAGTGTGAGGGAGAGTGACACAGTAGTGTGAGGGAGAGTGGCACAGTAGTGTGAGGGAGAGTGACACAGCAGTGTGAGGGAGAGTGGCACAGTAGTGTGAGGGAGAGTGGAACAGTAGTGTGAGGGAGAGTGGCACAGTAGTGTGAGGGAGAGTGGCACAGTAGTGTGAGGGAGAGTGGCATAGTAGTGTGAGGGAGAGTGGCACAGTAGTGAGAGGGAGAGTGGCACAGTAGTGTGAGGGAGAGTGACACAGCAGTGTGAGGGAGAGTGGCACAGTAGTGAGAGGGAGAGTGGCACAGTAGTGTGAGGGAGAGTGACACAGCAGTGTGAGGGAGAGTGGCACAGTAGTGAGAGGGAGAGTGGCACAGTAGTGTGAGGGAGAGTGACACAGCAGTGTGAGGGAGAGTGGCACAGTAGTGAGAGGGAGAGTGGCACAGTAGTGTGAGGGAGAGTGGCACAGTAGTGAGAGGGAGAGTGACACAGCAGTGTGAGGGAGAGTGGCACAGTAGTGAGAGGGAGAGTGGCACGGTAGTGTGAGGGAGAGTGGCACAGTAGTGTGAGGGAGAGTGACACAGCAGTGTGAGGGAGAGTGGCACAGTAGTGAGAGGGAGAGTGGCACAGTAGTGTGAGGGAGAGTGGCACAGTAGTGTGAGGGAGAGTGACACAGCAGTGTGAGGGAGAGTGGCACAGTAGTGAGAGGGAGAGTGGCACAGTAGTGTGAGGGAGAGTGACACAGCAGTGTGAGGGAGAGTGGCACAGTAGTGAGAGGGAGAGTGGCACAGTAGTGTGAGGGAGAGTGGCACAGTGGTGTGAGGGAGAGTGACACAGCAGTGTGAGGGAGAGTGGCACAGTAGTGAGAGGGAGAGTGGCACAGTAGTGTGAGGGAGAGTGGCACAGTAGTGAGAGGGAGAGTGGCACAGTAGTGTGAGGGAGAGTGGCACAGTAGTGTGAGGGAGAGTGGCACAGTAGTGTGAGGGAGAGTGGCACAGTAGTGTGAGGGAGAGTGGCACAGTAGTGAGAGGGAGAGTGGCACAGTAGTGAGAGGGAGAGTGGCACAGTGGTGTGAGTGACACAGAGGGAGAGTGACACAGTAGTGAGAGGGAGAGTGGCACAGTAGTGTGAGGGAGAGTGGCACAGTAGTGAGAGGGAGAGTGGCACAGTAGTGTGAGGGAGAGTGGCACAGTAGTGTGAGGGAGAGTGGCACAGTAGTGTGAGGGAGAGTGGCACAGTAGTGTGAGGGAGAGTGGCACAGTAGTGTGAGGGAGAGTGGCACAGTAGTGAGGGAGAGTGGCACAGTAGTGAGAGGGAGAGTGGCACAGTAGTGAGAGGGAGAGTGGCACAGTAGTGAGAGGGAGAGTGGAACAGCAGTGTGAGGGAGAGTGGCACAGTAGTGAGAGGGAGAGTGGCACAGTAGTGAGAGGGAGAGTGGAACAGCAGTGTGAGGGAGAGTGGCACAGTAGTGTGAGGGAGAGTGGCACAGTAGTGTGAGGGAGAGTGGCACAGTAGTGAGAGGGAGAGTGACACAGCAGTGTGAGGGAGAGTGGCACAGTAGTGTGAGGGAGAGTGGCACAGTAGTGTGAGGGAGAGTGGCACAGTAGTGTGAGGGAGAGTGGCACAGTAGTGAGAGGGAGAGTGACACAGCAGTGTGAGGGAGAGTGGCACAGTAGTGTGAGGGAGAGTGGCACAGTAGTGAGAGGGAGAGTGGAACAGCAGTGTGAGGGAGAGTGGCACAGTAGTGAGAGGGAGAGTGGCACAGTAGTGTGAGGGAGAGTGGCACAGTAGTGAGAGGGAGAGTGAGGGAGAGTGGCACAGTAGTGTGAGGGAGAGTGGCACAGTAGTGAGAGGGAGAGTGACACAGTAGTGAGAGGGAGAGTGGCACAGTAGTGAGAGGGAGAGTGGAACAGCAGTGTGAGGGAGAGTGGCACAGTAGTGAGAGGGAGAGTGACACAGCAGTGTGAGGGAGAGTGGCACAGTAGTGTGAGGGAGAGTGGCACAGTAGTGTGAGGGAGAGTGGCACAGTAGTGAGAGGGAGAGTGGCACAGTAGTGAGAGGGAGAGTGGCACAGTAGTGTGAGGGAGAGTGGCACAGTAGTGTGAGGGAGAGTGGCACAGTAGTGAGAGGGAGAGTGGCACAGTAGTGAGAGGGAGAGTGGCACAGTAGTGAGAGGGAGAGTGGAACAGCAGTGTGAGGGAGAGTGGCACTATATATATATATATATATATATATATATATATATATATATATATATATATATATATATATATATATATATATATATATATATATATATATATATATATATATATATATATATAATACCTAGTATAGAACTCACTTCTCAGCCTACTATTCAAGGCCCGATTTGCCTAATAAGCCAAGTAGCCTGATTAATATATTTACTTAATTTTTTACTATGAAATGATAAAGCTGCCCAATTCATTATGTATGAGGTCATTTTTTTTTTTTGGAGTTAAAATTAACCTAGATATATGACCGAACCTAACCAACCCTACCTACCTAACCTAACCTATCCTATATAGGTAGGTTAGGTTAGGTAGCCGGGTTGGTTAGGTTAGGTTAGGTTAGGTAGGTTAGGTTTAATTAGAGAAAATATATTAATTCAGGAAAACTTGGCTTATTAGGCAAATCGGGCCTTGCATAGTAGGCTGAGAAGTGCGTTCTGGCTATTAGGTACGACATATATATATATATATATATATATATATATATATATATATATATATATATATATATATATATATATATATATATATATATATATATATATATATATATATATATATATATATATATATATATATATATGTCGTACCTAGTAGCCAGAACGCACTTCTCAGCCTACTATTCAAGGCCCGATTTGCCTAATAAGCCAAGTTTTCCTGAATTAATATATTTTCTCTAATTTTTTTCTTATGAAATGATAAAGCTACCCATTTCATTATGTATGAGGTCAATTTTTTTTTATTGGAGTTAAAATTAACGTAGATATATGACCGAACCTAACCAACCCTACCTAACCTAACCTAACCGATCTTTATAGGTTAGGTTAGGTTAGGTAGCCGAAAAAGTTAGGTTAGGTTAGGTTAGGTAGGTTAAAAAAAACAATTAATTCATGAAAACTTGGCTTATTAGGCAAATCGGGCCTTGCATAGTAGGCTGAGAAGTGCGTTCTGGCTACTAGGTACGACATATATATATATATATATATATATATATATATATATATATATATATATATATATATATATATATATATATATAACCTATATATATATAGGTTCGGTCATATATATAATTCATAATTAAATGGGTAGCTTTATATATATATATATAATTCAGGAAAACTATATAGTAGGCCGAGAAGTGCATTCTGGCTACAGGTACGACATATATATATATACACACACACACACAATAGGGAAGGGAGTACCACCCCTGGCTGGAAGAAGGGGACCCAGGAGATGGAGTTCAAACCAACGTTTCACCAAAAGCATATACGTATTACTGTACTGAGAAAAATAGTCGAAAACTGTACGTCAGACAAGGAATATATTGGTAGAATACAGTAATGCGATGGTTCAAATATATATATGTACCAATAATATCATTGCTTTTATTGTAACCTATATGAGATTTATGTGTCCAAATACAATTATAGTATTCATATTATTGAAAATAGTAAAATTAAAAATAATATATGCTGAATTCTCTGAGTGAATCTGCCGATGCGGTGAAGTAAAGTATCGTACAGCACAAGCCACAAGACCTATAGGAATCCCCCGACACTTGTACTCCGTGTCACACCACGTGAGGAAGGGGTGAATGTCGACGCTAAACCTCCTGAACAATGTAGCAGTCAGCGGATTGTACAGTAATACATTCTACTGTAATATAAAGAGGTAAGAGCATCGTTCTATATTCATGTACATGTAGCAAATAACAACAGTGAATGAAGATTTTGAAGTGAATTTTAGAAAATGACGAAAGGCTATGAAATTTTTTTAATTATTTGGAAAACATGCGAAATATAAACTGGAAATAACAAATATAAATAAGGGGCATGTACTCACCTAGTTGTGTATGCGGGGGTTGAGCTCTGGCTCTATGGTCCCGCCTCTCAACTGTCATGTGAGATGGCTGTGTGCTGTTGCGTGCAGTAGCCTTAATAAACTAGTAAAGCAGAGAGCCGGCAAACACAACTCTTAGTTATTAGTATGAAAAAAAAGCAAGAGTTAAGTCATAACATCTTCCTGTTTAGAGAGTACTTATAGTAATGATGTGGACCATCGTTTTTTTTATTATTAACAAGCTTAAGTATACACAGTAACATGCTGCTACACTATTCTATATGGAGAATTACAAAGTGTGAAGTTAAAACTTGGTATAAGTTAAGTAATATGCCCTTCTCAGAGGATGGTTAGTCATATATGGAGTCACGCGATGTGTCTAACCCATTAGCCTGTACTGACAAGCTCTGGGTAGAACACAAGAATATCTTCCAGTATTCCTGTGTCTATGAAGTAGTTACAGAGCTCAAAGTACCTCATACCATTTGGTCTGAAATCATTGATAACAGGCCAATTACAGATATAGTGTTGTTAGTGTGTCCCAGCTCTTGTTCAGATAGTTGTCAATAGTTGCCTCTATTGTCAACCAATGTCTGTTTTTTTTAAAGAGCGCTGTTTGTCGACAGAATTGTATTTGTGCTGCTTTTTCAGCTATGTTTTCATTCCACGTTTTCATTCTACTCATTATGCTCAATTAGTATTAAGCTTTAGTCATTTAAGTTTTTCATGCCCGAAACGCTTTGCGTAATAGTGGCTTTAGGCATTGTATGTACTAGCTCTATCTATAATTCCATCACTCTTTGTAAAATCTCTTGTATGTATGTACCTTACCTAAATAAACATTTGATTTGATTTAGTTTACAATTAGAATGTTCACCATTGGGAGATTCATCACCAGTAGCCACCTGCCATAGTTATTGATATCTCAGCCTAATTCTGGAAATTACAATGTGACACTGTCTAGTACTCACCTAATTGTGCTTGCGGGGGTTGAGCTCTGACTTTGGTTCCGTCTCTCAACTGTCAATCAACTGGTGTACAGATTCCTGAGCCTACTGGGCTCTATCATATCTACATTTGAAACTGTGTATGGAGTCAGCCTCCACCACATCACTGCCTAGTGCATTCCATCTGTTAACTACGCTGGCAATGAAAAAATTCTTTCTAACGTCTCTGTGGCTCATTTGGTTACTCAGTTTCCACCTGTGGATGATTTGTGCTGTTCGTACATATCTCGGTACTAAACAAGTTCTTTATACTCGTGCCTTCTGGCCTTTGAGTGTCAGTGACTGCTCTTCTGTCATCCCTAATTTCTGGCGTTTAATGAACAGGTGCATGAGGTGATAGAACACGCCTACCATGTCTGTCCTGCCCATGAGGCTTCCACGTGTACTCATCTAGTTGTGCTTGTGGGGGTTGAGCTCTGGCTCTTTGGGCCCGCCTCTCAACTGTCAGTCAACTTTTTTTTTCCACACACACACCCAGGAAGCAGCCCATAGCAGCTGTCTTACTCCCAGATACCTATTTACTGCTAGGTGAACAGGAGCATCAAGGTGAAAGAAACTCTACCCATTTCTTTCCGCTTCTGCCGGGGATCGATCCCCGGACCCTAGGACTATGAATATCGAGCGCTGTTCACTCAGCCGTCAAGCCCCCTGTGTGTACTTACACGGACACAGGTGGATGCTGAGAGCCCAAATGAGCCACAAAGACACTAGAATGAACTTTTTCAGTGTTTGAGTAGTATATAAATGAAATACACTAGGAAGTGATGTGGGTGGAAGCTGACTCCATATACAGTTGCTCAGTAACTCAATTGAGTTATTATATTAACTAAATTATATAGCTATAATATATATCTCAATTATAGCTCAATAACACCTGTAGACTGACAGTTGAGAGGCGGGACCAAAGGACCGAAGCTTATCCCCTGCAAGTACAACTGAGTACATGCCTGAATTTATTTCGTTTCCATTTCAGACTTCAGGGGGGGCGGAGGGGCTGCGTTTCATGACATACTACTTAAAGCATTTACCCTAGTAAGGCTAACTCCAAGCGTCCTGCACAGACATTCTCTCATTTAGTATACAACATGTCCTTCGGTATATATAACTCAGCAGCACTGTAAACCAGGCATGACAGGGAAGATCTCATTGAAACATTGAAACGATACTGAACAAGTTAAAGGATGTCATGGGTTCGTATCCTGGCCGGGGAGGATTTACTGGGCGCAATTCCTTAACTGTAGCCTCTGTTTAACGCAACAGTAAAATGTGTACTTGGATGAAAAAACGATTCTTCGCGGCAGGGGATCGTATTCCAGGGACCTGCCCGAAACGCTATGCGTACTAGTGGCTGTACAAGAATGTAACAACTCTTGTATATATCTAAAAAAAAAAAAAAAAAAAAAATGTTGAAATTGAAATTGAAATAAGTTCATTGAGATAAAATACACACAAAGGGATGAGGTAGCTCAAGCTATTCTCACCCCGTTCAGTACGTGTTCATACATATATATTGACACACACCACAAACAATCAACAAATTGCCGGACATTCTGAGAGATAAACATATACAATTCCTCCTTTACACAAGTAGTATGGTATCAGACGTACACACAAATATTTTTATGACTTGGAGGATGTTGATCAGATATTTTCTGCAGACGGTCATTTGTAACACAAGAAAACAAGCCACAATGTGTAGGACTGAGAACGGGAGATGCTTTTTCACCCACAGGGTTATTAACCCATGGAACCGTCTACCCGCCGAAGCCGTAACTGCCAAAACTGTGTCGTTTCAAAATATACCTTGAAAAGATCATCAAGGCAAATGACGGGACCTTCGACAAGCCGCCGGCTTCCTGTCCTCGTCGAGGCCATATAGTATATATATATATATATATATATATATATATATATATATATATATATATATATATATATATATATATATATATATATATATATATATATATGTCGTACCTAGTAGCCAGAATGCACTTCTCGGCCTACTATGCAAGGCCCGATTTGCATAATAAGCCAAGTTTTCATGAATTAATATATTTTCTCATTTTTTTTCTTATGAAATGATAAAGCTACCCATTTCATTATGTATGAGGTCAATGTTTTTTATTGCAGTTAAAATTAACGTAGATATATGATCGAACCTAACCAACCCTACCTAACCTAACCTATCTCTATGGGTTAGGTTAGGTTAGGTAGCCGAAAAAGTTAGGTTAGGTTAGGTTAGGTAGGTTAGGTAGTCGAAAAAAAAACAATTCATTCATGAAAACTTGGCTTATTAGGCAAATTGGGCCTTGCATAGTAGGCTGAGAAGTGCGTTCTGGCTACTAGGTACGACATATATATATATATATATATATATATATATATATATATATATATATATATATATATATATATATATATATATATATATATATATATATATATATATATATATATAATATTTGTGTTCACAAATCTTAAACAAATCGTTTAAAATATTTAAACGAACTCAAATTTTAAATTTCAAAAACATTCTTCCTAACAATATACATTAGTTGCATATGTATGAATATATGTATACATCTTGTGTAGATTGCTAGGAAGAATGTTTTTGAAATTTTAGATTGTGTTTGTTTAATATTTTTGATTTGGATTTACTACGTGCAGTTATTACGAAACAAATATTTTTTGTTTTTGAAAAACAAAAACCCAACCACTTGGGCTGGACGGTAGAGCGACGGTCTCGCTTCTTGCAGGTAGGCGTTCAATCCCCGACCATCCAAGTGGTTGGGGCACCATTCCTTTCCCCCCGTCCCACCCCAAATCCATATGCTGACCCCTTCTCAGTGCCATATAGTCGTAATGGCTTGGCGCTTCCTTAAAAAAATACGAAACAAATATTTTACAGATGTGGATACAGAACTATGTATGTATTAAATATTAAGGGGAATTATACATTGGGGAAAACGCCAAAGTAACGAATATTAATGAACAATACACAGGACTACATAAGCAAGAAATACAATTCATATAAACGGGAATGGTACTATAAAGGTTCTAGTTTATTTATTTATATGTTTATTTAATTATATGATTGATAGATCAATAACGTACAGGAAGCATGTGGAATGGACATTGCCGGTCCGTCTAATTACCACAAGCTACACAAGCTTCACAAAGCTTCCTGGTAATACGTTAGTAATGAATAACCATGATATGTTTGGTTAGGCTGACCCAACCTGAACTAACCTAACCTAACCTATCCTAACCAAACCAAACCTAACCTAACCTAACTGACGCTTGGATCGTCGACTTGATTTGGCGTCACCAGCTCTTTATTTTCGTCAAATATCTTTATAAAAAGAAACTTTTTCAGATTAAAATTGTTTTTTTCGTGTTGTACATTTACCACCAACATTATAATGAGTAAATATATCATGTAATTAGACGGACCGGACACACATCCTCTGGTCATAAAACGTTTAACGCGACTTCCAACACGTAGAACGTAGAACACGTAGAACATGATCAAACCTATTTTTACTCTGAAATAATCTAATTTCATAACGAAATGAGACGTGACGTGAGAGGTGACGCCATAGGAAGTCGACGGTCCAAGCGACAATTTTGTGGAACGACTTATCCAAGATATATGGTCGTCTGGAGAGTGTTTGCTGCCATATCAGCCTCCTGTACACAGTGATCCAGTCGTCGCATTTCATGGCTCAAATTGTCGCAAATTTAATTGGTGATATTAACAAGTAGAATGTGTATTTATAATAATATTTTTCATAAACAGCCACAAAATATTTAATATTTATTAAAAAAAAGTGTCTGGAAGTTAAATCAATTCCACATGACAATAAATTTGTTATATAGATACTAGCGTTATTCGTTGGTATGCGTTCGCTATTTAAACTACTCCAGTCCTTTTCGTTCATAGAACACCGAACCCTACACGCTCTCTGATATATTGCTTAATTAACAAATATTCACAAATAAAGATTATATTTGTATATGTTATCAGAAAGGCAGATATAAAATAGTTTTTGTGAATCCATCACAGAGATTATACCTTATTAGAGAGGAAAAATATTCATATTTTAAACAAGGCTTCTTGGCCGACGCTCTCCTTATCGACATGGGAACTACGACCTTTTGAAGATCAATGTTAATTTAATCTAGATATTGTAATAAACGAAGTTTTCTATGTCATCATAAAGACATAAATATAAGCTGCATGTTAATACTTTGGTATAAATATAACTGAAGTGAAAGTGAAGATATATGCCTTTTTATAGTTACTTGATGGCTCGCTCAGGGAGTGTGAAGGCCTCCACACAAGCCAATCAATTTTATAATTAATTTGCATATATGCAAAGTAACGTCATAGGTCTTTATGTCAGAATAAAGACAGATGTAGACGATAATGTAACTACATTTCAAGGAAAACATATCTTAAATGAAAGCAAAGTTATGGTTAAATAAATAGCCAATACCACACCATCGCCGGTGTCCGGACACATGAATAGTCGCATTAGATGAAAGGATATGTACCCAACCATTTCCATTTACCCAACCAGTTTGTGCACCCTATACTCATCCTCTGTGCAGTAATTTATTGTGCATCCCGTACTCATCTTGTTACCAGTAGTTTGTGCAACCCATACTCATCCTGTGACCCGTAATTGAACCCGTAGTGATTGTAGTGCTTTTAAAATGCTAGACTAAGCTACATACGTAAATACATAAATACACAGATTTACGTATGCCCTACATAAAGTGTTCGATGTGTCTTTTACATAGTGTCATTAACGTGCATTTACAAAGGTGAAATGGAATTCTGATCAGCTTCCACATATACTTTATACACATACATATACACACACACACATATACGTACATATACATATATGCATACATATATACACACATGCATACACATACATTTGTCTCTTTTACTCTGACAAGATGAGATAACTGATAGAGAAACTAGTGTGCAATTAAGCACTTAATCACTGAAGGTGATTAAGGTGCTTTCACAAGCTCAGGTTATAGAGTTACATCACATACATTCATTGTATAATTGACACGTTACATGGTCAATCTTGGGTACAAGTCCAATATATCATCAAGTGTTCCAGTACTCAAATAGAAATTACACAGTTCAGCATACCTTAGCCCAGGAGGGCGAAACTCAGTCAGTATGGGACATTCTACAATATAATGTTCAAGGGAGTGCATATTTTCTCTTTCACAAAGTTGACACATTGTGTACTCGACATTTGGGTTTTGAGAAAGTTGCCAGATACGTCTATATCCCAAGCGTATTCTGGCCACTATAACATCACATTGCTGGGTTCTTGTTCCATTAATCCTGTCTCCGCACGATATCTATCATAATATTTAATGCTACAACTTTCAGGTCTTTGTGATTTTGTTAGGTCGGTGAGATTTTCATTGGATGTTTGTTTAAGTATTCTCTTTGTCACTGCTAATGAAACACCCATATCAATTTCTACCACTGGTTTTCTACAGGATGTCTTTGCAAGCATATCAACAGTGTCATGCTTTGAGATGCCAACATGTGATGGTATCCATAGGAATTTAATTTCAAATCTCTTTTCTTTGGCAGCTAAAATATTCATTCGAATATCACTGACTATTTTTTGGGTGTCACTACTATATGCGTTCAATACCAGGAGTACACTCTGCGAATCACAGTATATAAGTCCTCTGCCTTTGTCTTTTAAAAATTACGTGGCAAGGTATATGCCTGCAAGTTCGGTTTGAGTTGTACTTGCCCAGTCATTGACGCGCTTCATTGCTGTATGTACGAGAGAAGATTGTTCAAATATATTACATGCGCATCCGGTACATCGTCCACTTTCTTCTACAGAACCGTCGGTATAGCACTGATACACATCGTTACCCATACCCTGAGTACTCTCAGTGATGCTTTTCAGTGTTAACTGTTTTAATAATGTAGAGAATACACTATCTTTCTTGGGTGCATTTACAAAATCAACTGCTAGATCCAAGTTATCCTATGGAGTAATTGGTTGATTAATCGTTAATTGAGTTGGGTACATATTTAATATGTTGATGGAGTTGGCTACCTTGTAGAACCAAAATGCATATTCAGATTTCGCTCTTCTTCTACGGACCTCAGGTGAGTGTAGCATATTAGAAAGTTTAGCTTGAAACTTCTTGTATTGCCGAGATCTACTCAATGCCTTCACGCCGAAAACTGTGCTAATAGACAAAATTCTCATTTATGGTAGGTAATTTTAACTCAGCTCTCATATTAACTATTCTCGTGGATTTTGGAGCCCCAAGGGTGAGACGCATAGCTTCATTTTGCAAGGTTTCAAGAGATTTCAGCTCTTTGTCAGTATGCAGTATGAGATGTAGAGCATTGTAGTCACTCATAGAGCGTATAAATGATACATAAAACATTCTAGCAAGTCTCACGTTAATTCCATGATTGACATCAACAAGGACCCACAAGGGCTTTAATCTCTCCCAAAGTCTCCTCTTGAGAGAAGAAAGGTACCCAGGGTCGTTAATGGGGACATCAATGTATCTGTAAGACTCGCAGTTCTCAAGTGCTCGCCCATCTATATGATAATTGGCTGGTGGAATACCACATGGAATGAGGGCACGAGTTTTCTGTACAGAGATAAGGAGGCCACATTCCTCAACTCTAGTAGCAAAAGCGTCGAGCAGAACTTGCATTCTAGGCTCGGAGGCAGCCTGTAAACATATATGATCAGCATAACAAATAACCGTGTCTTCATTATTAGTTGGTAGATCTTTAATAAGTTTATGAATCAGAACGTTGAACAACAAGGGACTGAGGACCCCTCCTTGTGGAGTTCCCAGTTCAAAGTGTTTGCTCTTTGTGCTTTTAACACCATTAAACAAAACATATGCTGTTCGATTAGACAAATAGCCCTTTATCCATTTCAGTAATTTTCCTTGTATTCCCAGCTCAGCAAGCTGTTCTAGTATGATTTCCCTGTTTGCTGTATGAAAAGCTGCAGCTAGGTCAATGAAGTCTGCTTGAGGGGAAGCTTCAATAGGAGCGAAGTACTCAGCAAAACAGTGTTGTGTACTGAGCCCAGGCATAACTCTAAACAGTTGAGGTGACAGGTGCCCCTGTATACGATACATGAATCGGTTAAGGACAATGCGTTCAAGCACTTTACAGACACACAATTTTTTTTTTTTGAGATATATACAAGAGTTGTTACATTCTTGTACATAGAATGATATTAGAGATATAGGTCTATAATTATCTTAGTGTGCTTTGGGGATGGGAACAATGACACTGTCCAATCATCAGGTAATACTCCTTCACTTAAACTCATTCTGTACAACACTAAAAGTGGATTACCTGGTACTTGTGAGACTAATCTCAGTAAACTGTAAGTAATACCGTCCTCTTCAGGAGCAGTTGACTTATTTGATTGTGCTACACAGCCTTCCCGGCTTGGTGCCTTCTTTGGTAATTACTTATCAAAGGCAGCTCCATACGAGGAGCTGCCTCGTATGGGCCAATAAGTCTTTTGCAGTTACCTTTATTCTTATGTTCTTACTTACATTTATTGAACTTTATCATCATCATCATTTACAGAAAGAAATTAACATAAAAAGTAGTCATTTTAATACACAAAACAGAAGTAGATATTATGTAAATTATGATGCAGGATAGAATCACTATTAAGAACTTAATTATAAACCACAATATGTTTTATATCATCAGAAATTCGGAAACATACCATATATTTTCAAATATTTACAATTAAAGTATTTATTTAGGAAATAAGTATTTTAGTTACCCTAGTTAGCTCTGAGAACACATATTCTTGCAGCAAGAATTTCTTCCCACTAATCTGAGCGATGCTAATGAGACCAGTCTCGACCCATTGGAATGTGTATAGGAAACCTACCAATGTGTGCTCGTATGTACATTTCTATTCAAATCATCATGTTCAGGTCAAGCGGGCAGTTTTTTCTGGTATGTTTCTCAGAGCACTGAGAGTTTGCAGTCCGGAATTTTTCGATGAAGAAATAGCAAATATTTTTGAAATTGGGAAGAAGTTAAAATACCCAAAATCGTTCTTGGATCTTGCGTTTGGTCAAGCAAAAAGGACTTTCTACAAACAGACTACTAAGTCTAAACCAGAACTGAAAAATTCGTTGGTATTACCATATTCTGAGGGTCTAGTAAATCTTGCCCCAGCTCTGAAGAACCTTAATATTAATCTAGTGTTCAAAAATGATAATACAGTTAAGTTCATGTTAATTAAGAACTCGCCCTCGTCTGTAGCTGGTTGTGTGTACTCCATCCCTTGTAATGAGTGTGCATGTGTTTACATCGGCCAGACAGGTAAATCTCTTTCCTCGCGTTTAAAACAGCATTCATATGCTATTCGTACAGCCCAGCAATCCAGTGCATTGTATTTACATTCTAGTTTATGTAATCATTCTATCGACTTCACAGGGGCAAAACGTATTGTTAAAAGTAAGGATTTTGTTGAACGAAACGTGATCGAGTCTGCTCTGATCAAACATTGTAACAACAGCCTTAATGTGAGCCCCGGTATGTACATTAAGTTGGATCCCTATTTAAGCCTCAATATAGCACATCAAAACAATATAGCAATCATTTAACACGTATGGCACTTGGAGATATTAATAGGAGCTGCCTCGTATGGGTCAATAGGCCTTCTGTAGTTACCTTCTTTCTTATAATTCCTTTCCTCCACTTATTTTTGGTGGTCAGGTGATCTGCCCAGGCGGATATAAAGGTCTGATCAGCAATCTTATCTTCATTCTACTTTGCTCTGATGAAGGCGAATTAGCCGAAAACGCGTTAAGCATTTTCTATTTTTCACATGTGGTTATTCTGCATATATATATAACGTGTGTGTATATCACGAAAATAAACAAGTGATTAAAAATGTTACAATGTCAGACCACGGAGGAAAAATGAAACAGGAATTTCCTTAAGTAAAAGGAAATTCCTGTTTCATTTTTCCTCCGTGGTCTGACATTGTCACATTTTTAATCACGTGTTTATTTTCGTGATACACACACACACACACACACACACACACACACACACACAACGCCAGAACGGCGTTCAGGAACCTGTGTAAGGAATCATTCAGAATCTTGTACACCACATATGTAAGACCAATCCTGGAGTATGCGGCCCCAGCATGGAGCCCGTACCTTGTCAAGCACAAGACGAAGCTGGAAAAAGTCCAAAGGTATGCTACTAGACTAGTCCCAGAACTAAGAGGCATGAGTTATGAGGAAAGGCTGCGGGAAATGCACCTTACGACACTGGAAGACAGAAGAGTAAGGGGGGACATGATCACAACCTACAAAATCCTCTAGGGAATCGACCGGGTAAACAAGGATGAACTATTCAACACTGGTGGGACGCGAACAAGGGGACACAGGTGGAAGCTGAGTACCCAAATGAGCCACAGAGACGTTAGAAAGAACTTTTTCAGTGTCAGAGTAGTTAGTAAATGGAATGCATTAGGTATACAACTTTAGAACACTTTCCCACCAGGAGACTCGAACCCTAGCCAGCACAGAAGCCTTCCAGCAACTGGCATAACAGGTACGCCTTAACCCTCTTCACCACCTGCTCAGACCCTTAAAAGAGATGGTAATTTCGGAGTATTTAAATACACCAAAGATCAACACCTCCCAAGAGCACTAGAGCAAGTGAGGGGTCATTTAGACGTTAATTTCATCAAGACCCTGTTAATATGGGAAGACACAGTGTCTATGCTTAAGGCACAACTCTCCTAAACACGAGAGTGAAGTATACAACTTTAGAACACTTTCCCACCAGGAGACTCGAACCCTAGCCAGCACAGAAGCCTTCCAGCAACTGGCATAACAGGTACGCCTTAACCCTCTTCACCACCTGCTCAGACCCTTAAAAGAGATGGTAATTTCGGAGTATTTAAATACACCAAAGATCAACACCTCCCAAGAGCACTAGAGCAAGTGAGGGGTCATTTAGACGTTAATTTCATCAAGTCCCTGTTAATATGGGAAGACACAGTGTCTATGCTTAAGGCACAACTCTCCTAAACACGAGAGTGAAGTATACAACTTTAGAACACTTTCCCACCAGGAGACTCGAACCCTAGCCAGCACAGAAGCCTTCCAGCAACTGGCATAACAGGTACGCCTTAACCCTCTTCACCACCTGCTCAGACCCTTAAAAGAGATGGTAATTTCGGAGTATTTAAATACACCAAAGATCAACACCTCCCAAGAGCACTAGAGCAAGTGAGGGGTCATTTAGACGTTAATTTCATCAAGTCCCTGTTAATATGGGAAGACACAGTGTCTATGCTTAAGGCACAACTCTCCTAAACACGAGAGTGAAGTATACAACTTTAGAACACTTTCCCACCAGGAGACTCGAACCCTAGCCAGCACAGAAGCCTTCCAGCAACTGGCATAACAGGTACGCCTTAACCCTCTTCACCACCTGCTCAGACCCTTAAAAGAGATGGTAATTTCGGAGTATTTAAATACACCAAAGATCAACACCTCCCAAGAGCACTAGAGCAAGTGAGGGGTCATTTAGACGTTAATTTCATCAAGTCCCTGTTAATATGGGAAGACACAGTGTCTATGCTTAAGGCACAACTCTCCTAAACACGAGAGTGAAGTATACAACTTTAGAACACTTTCCCACCAGGAGACTCGAACCCTAGCCAGCACAGAAGCCTTCCAGCAACTGGCATAACAGGTACGCCTTAACCCTCTTCACCACCGAAAGTGTTCTAAAGTTGTATACTTAACTCTCGTGTTTAGGAGAGTTGTGCCTTAAGCAGAGACACTGTGTCTTCCCATATTAACAGGGACTTGATGAAATTAACGTCTAAATGACCCCTCACTTGCTCTGGTGCTCTTGGGAGGTGTTGATCTTTGGGGGATTTAAATACTCCGAAATTACCATCTCTTTTAAGGGTCTGAGCGGTGGTGCAGAGGGTTAAGGCGTACCTGTTATGCCAGTTGCTGGAAGGCTTCTGTGCTGGCTAGGGTTCGAGTCTCCTGGTGGGAAAGTGTTCTAAAGTTGTATACTTAACTCTCGTGTTTAGGAGAGTTGTGCCATATATATATATATATATATATATATATATATATATATATATATATATATATATATATATATATATATGTCGTACCTAATAGCCAGAACGCACTTCTCAGCCTATTATGCAAGGCCCGATTTGCCTAATAAGCCAAGTTTTCATGAATTAATTGTTTTTCGGCTACCTAACCTACCTAACCTAACCTAACCTAACTTTTTCGGCTACCTAATCTAACCTAACCTATAAAGATAGGTTAGGTAGGGTTGGTTAGGTTCGGTCATATATCTATGTTAATTTTAACTCCAATAAAAAAAAGTTGACCTCATACATAATGAAATGGGTAGCTTTATCATTTCAAAAGAAAAAAATTAGAGAAAATATATTAATTCAGGAAAACTTGGCTTATTAGGCAAATCGGGCCTCTCATAGTAGGCCAAAAAGTGCGTTCTGGCTATATAGGTATATACATATATATATATATATATATATATATATATATATATATATATATATATATATATATATATATATATATATATATATATATATATATATATATATGTCGTACCTAGTAGCCAGAACTCACTTTTCAGCCTACTATGCAAGGCCCGATTTGCCTAATAAGCCAAGTTTTCATGAATTAATTGTTTTTCGACTACCTAACCTACCTAACCTAACCTAACCTAACTTTTTCGGCTACCTAACCTAACCTAACCTATAAAGATAGGTTAGGTTAGGTTAGGTAGGGTTGGTTAGGTTCGGTCATATATCTACGTTAATTTTAACTGCAATAAAAAAAAATTTACCTCATACATAATGAAATGGGTAGCTTTATCATTTCATAAGAAAAAAATTTGAGGAAATATATTAATTCAGGAAAACTTGGCTTATTTGGCAAATTGGGCCTTGCATAGTAGTCCAAAAAGTGCATTCTGGCTACTAGGTACGACATATATATATATATATATATATATATATATATATATATATATATATATATATATATATATATATATATATATATATATATATATATATATATATATATATATATATATATATATATATATATATATATATATATATATATATATATATATATATATATATATATATATATATATATATATATATATATATATATATATATATATATTATATATATATATATATATGCAATTGACGATCACAAAACACTGATCATTTTATGCGGAAAATCCACAGAGAAATATGAAATGAGGTGAACGTTTCGGCTTTGTTAAAGCCTTTGTCAACACCAGACTGACTAAACTGACTGACTGACAACAAGAGTTTTTTTCCGTGGCTCTCTTCGCTATGTCATCAACTACCTCATTCAACAGTATTCCCACATGTGAAGGGATTCGCACACCCTCCGTCACTATGTGATGGAGTGCGAAAAGATACGTTAGATACAGTTACTAGTTGTAGTTGTGGGAATACTGTTGAATGAGGTAGTTGATGACATAGCGAAGAGAGCCACGGAAAAAAACTCTTGTTGATATTGTATGTCAGTTAACCTTGAAACCAATGTAACGGTTCTATTGTTACGTAAAGTATGGTGACAAATAAACACAGACACTAAGATACTATATATATATTTGGTCGAATATACAGAAGTACACAGGTGATACTTTGGTGTGAATTGAGCGCACTGAGCGTCGGTACAGTATCTCGCAAGTGTCTGCTCTAGACCACACTTGAAAGTAGACTCCGATAGATAGTTCTGCTCAGTCAGTCTGGTGTTGACAAAGGCTTTAACAAAGCCGAAACGTTCACCTCATTTCATATTTCTCTGTGGATTTTCCGCATATATATATATATATATATATATATATATATATATATATATATATATATATATATATATATATATATATATATATATATAGTATATTTTGGTAGCAGTCTTTCCTGTAGACATATATTATTAAATATGACCGAAAAAGTAAGATTAATAATTCTAACACGAATTTTCTCAATCTTTCGTACATTATGCTTCACTGTTGGAGGTAAATCAAAAATCACTTCTCCAAAATTCATTTTTATTTCTAGTCTGACGCGACACGGGCGCGTTTCGTAAAACTTATTACATTTTCAAAGACTTCACAAATACACAACTGATTAGAACTTGCGTTTCCCTGATTTTATATCTACATTTGAGTGAGGTGGGAAGGGTGATGTGGCATTACATTTGAGTGAGGTGGGAAGGATGATGTGGCATTAACACAAGACAGAACACTAGAGGATATTAATAGGGTATTAAAAGTATCAACACAAGACAGAACACGAAACAATGGGTATTGAATAGAAGTGTTTGTAGAAAGCCTATTGGTCCATATTTCTTGATGCTTCTATATTGGAGCGGAGTCTTGAGGTGGGTAGAATATAGTTGTGCAATAATTGGCTGTTGATTGCTGGTGTTGACTTCTTGATGTGTAGTGCCTCGCAAACGTCAAGCCGCCTGCTGTCGCTGTATCTATCGATGATTTCTGTGTTGTTTACTAGGATTTCTCTGGCGATGGTTTGGTTATGGGAAGAGATTATATGTTCCTTAATGGAGCCCTGTTGTTTATGCATCGTTAAACGCCTAGAAAGAGATGTTGTTGTCTTGCCTATATACTGGGTTTTTTGGAGCTTACAGTCCCCAAGTGGGCATTTGAAGGCATAGACGACGTTAGTCTCTTTTTAAAGCGTTCTGTTTCGTGTCTGGAGAGTTTCTCATGAGTAGGCTGGCCGTTTTTCTGGTTTTATAGTAAATCGTCAGTTGTATCCTCTGATTTTTGTCTGTAGGGATAACGTTTCTATTAACAATATCTTTCAGGACCCTTTCCTCTGTTTTATGAGCTGTGGAAAAGAAGTTCCTGTAAAATAGTCTAATAGGGGGTATAGGTGTTGTGTTAGTTGTCTCTTCGGAGGTTGCATGGCTTTTCACTTTCCTTCTTATGATGTCTTCGATGAAACCATTGGAGAAGCCGTTATTGACTAGAACCTGCCTTACCCTACAGAGTTCTTCGTCGACTTGCTTCCATTCTGAGCTGTGGCTGAGAGCACGGTCGACGTATGCGTTAACAACACTCCTCTTGTACCTGTCAGGGCAGTCGCTGTTGGCATTTAGGCACATTCCTATGTTTGTTTCCTTTGTGTAGACTGCAGTGTGGAAACCTCCGCCCTTTTCCATGACTGTTACATCTAGAAAAGGCAGCTTCCCATCCTTTTCCGTCTCGTAAGTGAAACGCAGCACGGAACTCTGCTCAAATGCCTCCTTCAGCTCCTGCAGATGTCTGACATCAGGTACCTGTGTAAAAATGTCGTCAACATACCTGCAGTATATGGCCGGTTTCAAGTTCATGTCGACTAAGACTTTTTGCTCGATGGTACCCATGTAGAAGTTTGCAAACAGGACACCTAGGGGAGAACCCATGGCGACCCCATCTACTTGCTTATACATGTGCCCATCCGGGCTCAAGAAGGGTGCCTCTTTAGTACAAGCTTGGAGTAGTTTCCTCAGAATACTTTCTGGCATGTCAAGAGGGGCATGTCATACCCTCTTGACATGCCAGAAAGTATTCTGAGGAAACTACTCCAAGCTTGTACTAAAGAGGCACCCTTCTTGAGCCCGGATGGGCACATGTATAAGCAAGTAGATGGGGTCGCCATGGGTTCTCCCCTAGGTGTCCTGTTTGCAAACTTCTACATGGGTACCATCGAGCAAAAAGTCTTAGTCGACATGAACTTGAAACCGGCCATATACTGCAGGTATGTTGACGACATTTTTACACAGGTACCTGATGTCAGACACTGCAGGAGCTGAAGGAGGCATTTGAGCAGAGTTCCGTGCTGCGTTTCACTTACGAGACGGAAAAGGATGGGAAGCTGCCTTTTCTAGATGTAACAGTCATGGAAAAGGGCGGAGGTTTCCACACTGCAGTCTACACAAAGGAAACAAACATAGGAATGTGCCTAAATGCCAACAGCGACTGCCCTGACAGGTACAAGAGGAGTGTTGTTAACGCATACGTCGACCGTGCTCTCAGCCACAGCTCAGAATGGAAGCAAGTCGACGAAGAACTCTGTAGGGTAAGGCAGGTTCTAGTCAATAACGGCTTCTCCAATGGTTTCATCGAAGACATCATAAGAAGGAAAGTGAAAAGCCATGCAACCTCCGAAGAGACAACTAACACAACACCTATACCCCTATTAGACTATTTTACAGGAACTTCTTTTCCACAGCTCATAAAACAGAGGAAAGGGTCCTGAAAGATATTGTTAATAGAACGTTATCCCTACAGACAAAAATCAGAGGATACAACTGACGATTTACTATAAAACCAGAAAAAACGGCCAGCCTACTCATGAGAAACTCTCCAGACACGAAACAGAACGCTTTAAAAGAGACTAACGTCGTCTATGCCTTCAAATGCCCACTTGGGGACTGTAAGCTCCAAAAAACCCAGTATATAGGCAAGACAACAACATCTCTTTCTAGGCGTTTAACGATGCATAAACAACAGGGCTCCATTAAGGAACATATAATCTCTTCCCATAACCAAACCATCGCCAGAGAAATCCTAGTAAACAACACAGAAATCATCGATAGATACAGCGACAGCAGGCGGCTTGACGTTTGCGAGGCACTACACATCAAGAAGTCAACACCAGCAATCAACAGCCAATTATTGCACAACTATATTCTACCCACCTCAAGACTCCGCTCCAATATAGAAGCATCAAGAAATATGGACCAATAGGCTTTCTACAAACACTTCTATTCATACCCATTGTTTCGTGTTCTGTCTTGTGTTGATACTTTTAATACCCTATTAATATCCTCTAGTGTTCTGTCTTGTGTTAATGCCACATCATCCTTCCCACCTCACTCAAATGTAATGCCACATCACCCTTCCCACCTCACTCAAATGTAGATATAAAATCAGGGAAACGCAAGTTCTAATCAGTTGTGTATTTGTGAAGTCTTTGAAAATGTAATAAGTTTTACGAAACGCGCCCGTGTCGCGTCAGACTAGAAATAAAAATGAATTTTGGAGAAGTGATTTTTGATTTACCTCCAACAGTGAAGCATAATGTACGAAAGATTGAGAAAATTCGTGTTAGAATTATTAATCTTACTTTTTCGGTCATATTTAATAATATATATATATATATATATATATATATATATATATATATATATATATATATATATATATATATATATATATATATATATATATCCTACTTACACTCATCCTAGCGCAGTAATTTATTGTGCAACCCATACTCATCCTATGAATGGTAATTTATTATGCACCTCATACTCATCCTGTGAGTCATAGGACATTGTGCAACCCTTTTTCGTGTGAATCTTTGTTTACTTTGCTTTCCATACTCTGCTCTCCGATAGTTTCTTGTGCAACCCATACCCATGATGTGAGTGGTAGTTTATTGTGTACCCTATACTCATCATCTGTAGTACTGAGCTCTACACATATGGGTAGCTTTGCCGCAGGCTGTTTACTGCTCTGAGAAATAAACGTAAATCCTCATGCCTGGAGCCCGCGGTGCCCGGCGCCTTGCTGTGGGAAGTCAGAGATGTTTTATACCGTGGGATTTCACCAAAATAAAACAAGTTGACAGAACCATTATTATTATTCACTATGATGAAGTTGTACACTTAATGCCTGTATATATATTTTGCTTGTATGTACTCGATAGCGTAAAATATGGGATGCATGTATATAAGCTGTGAGGGAATGTCCACTTGGTTGTCAACAATATTTTCATTTAGTTGTTTAAGTGTTGGGTTGAGCTAAATTACTACACCATCTATAGATCATGCAACAAAATCAGCAGATTCCTAGATGTTACTACTGCTCGGCTTAGACTCGGCTATAAGTATCTCAGAGAATTTTTATTATCTGCTGAAGTAGACCTGACCAAATGTAAACTGTCAACAAAATTATTCGCACTATTAAAAATTATTCGAAAAGATACGTAAATTCAGAGACAATTCTTTACCAAACGTTCAATAAATTTGTAAATGTTTTGTTCAAAATGGACTCGGTAAGAGATGCACAATCACTTAGTTACTACCTACAGTTAGCAAACTGGGGATATTTGGCTAAAATTTCTGGTAGCAGATCATTTTGAATGAAATATTGACACATCGCTGGAACATTGGTTATAGAATTGTCTCTAAATTCACGTATCTTTTCGCACTCCATCACATAGTGACGGAGGGTGTGCGAATCCCTTCACATGTGGGAATACTGTTGAATGAGGTAGTTGATGACATAGCGAAGAGAGCCACGGAAAAAAACTCTTGTTGATATTGTATGTCAGTTAACCTTGAAACAAATAAAAACAAGAATCAAGATGATCCAAGAGGATGAAGAAATGATAAAAAGAATGGCAATAGTGGATAGTAGTAACACACTTAAGAATTATTCAGTAATAAATACAAACTCGTCCTTCACCTATGGTAAAGGAAAGTCAACTTGGAAGGATTCAATTTACATGAGATTAAGATTAGGATACAAATATATCTGGCAATACGGTGTTGATGTCAGTGAAAAAGATAAGGAGTGTAAATTATGTAGTATGCCGCACGCCCACACCTTAGAACGTTATTTATTAGTGTCAACTTATTTCCTTATTTCTATAGTTATCAATAAGTAATGTACCACATCAAATTGTTTGGATGTGTGATAATGGTATGATAGACAGTATACTTAGGAGCTACAAGAATTTTGCCCCAAGAGTGTAACAATTAGATGCTGTGCTTACTATATTAACCTGCAATGTTAAATGGGATTCTTGTAATGTTAATTGTCTATTTGTACTTACTGAATTTGTGCGCCCCTTGAGGGACTTGAAGTAGAGGGGGTAGAAATAGCCTAAGTTACTCTATCCCTTTGAGATGTATTTCTTTCTTGTCTCAATAAACATACTTGAACTTGAACTGTAAATATTTGTGGCTTCCTGACCATAAAGTTACCGCCGCAGTCGAGGGTAAGAGACCGGATGTACCCAGTATACAAGCCGCACTAGCTATTAGTTCATATAAGCTGACAACTTACCCAGATAAACATTACTTCCTAATTATATATATATGCAAATAATGCAACTGAAATGTTTAAAACATGATTATATATATGTATCATGTGGACAGTTTTTAATGTAATTTTTTCTCCTGATATTCGGGTTCTTTATTAAGCTTCATCTTGAGGCAAAGCCCAATACCTTACGCCATATTGATTCTCTGTCCACAGATCATTCTCTCTCTCAAATCATGTACACTGATGGTTTCCTACACCGCCACATGGGTGCAGTTGCCTCTACCCATCAGACAGAACTATTTGCCTTACTTGTTACACTAAAATGTGTACAAGTGTGTGTGTCTATGTATGTATTAACACGATGTACTGAACGGGGTGAGAATAGCTTGAGCTACCTCATTCCTTTGTGTGTATTTTACCTCAATAAACTTATTTCAATTTCAATTTCAATTCAAGTCTCCAAACTTGATGCATTAATTGTAAGTGATTTTCTACCATCCTGCATTAATTGTAAGTGATTTCTATCATCCTTAATTGCGCGCAACTCTCTAAGACACAATTGTAACATGACCGTGTCCGAAGCTAGACAGAGAAAACACAACATTATTAGTGATGGTAACATAATCCATTTCATGTGAATTCCATCTTCGTTGACCTCCGAAACTTGAGGAATGGTCCAGAAAATAGCTACTAAAGTTTAAGTCAAGTGTGAAAATACTTTAGTTGATACTTAGATACTTCCAATAAGTGTAAACATAAGTGCTGACTTCATCTATTCAGACCCCAACCCAAACGCACTATATAATAATGAAAATAACAGATTTAAAAAGTCCACTCATGGATGTAAACTAACAAACTCACATTAAACATAAAAGAGACCGACTACTATTTTTGTTCGGAAGTAAATCCTGAAACCAAATTCAACTTCAGATAGACAATGTTAACATTAGCAATAATGATTATGGAAAGTTCCTTGACCTATACATAGACAAGAGACTGAACTTCAGCATCCACATACAACACATATATATGTGTTATATGTGGCAGAGAGTATTATATGAGAGAGAGAGTATTCACCTAGTTGTGCAGGCGCGGGTTGAGCTCTGCTCATTCAGCCCGCCTCTCAACTGTCAATCAACTATTACTAACTACTGACTAAATAATTTTTTTTCTCTCGCACACACACACACACACACACAGTAGGCCGTTGAGGTACCAGGGGAACAGGGAAGAGACAGTAGGCCGGGAGACACACGATCAGTGAGGTCCGCGGAAATTCGTCAATTTCTCGGGACATTGAAGGAGTATAGAGGCTAGATCATAGTATTTGGCCTCTCGCAGTGTGTAGCTAGCAGGGTGCAACATAGCATAGTCATATCGCTAGCGTAGGTGCGAAGATTTGGCGAAGAAACCAAAGTGGACCTAGTGGCATCACCGGTGCATGTAAGTGTGCGACCTGACCGGGTGGGACGCCCCGCCATGGAACTACCTGATTGTGCTGTTGAATGGTGACTGTGATCAGTGGTACAGTGAATTAGTGAACTGTCACACAACGATACAGTGACTGACTCCAGAGCTTTGTGTAGACAGAGAAGAACCGACCTCATCAATCTACCAGCACTTAGTGAATCACCTAGTGGGAGACAACGACGGA